>SKCR01040274.1:0-180105 GCA_019454045.1 Zanthoxylum bungeanum | reverse complement strand
CGGTTTACGGATTTGTTCGGTTCAGTTTACGGATTATTATATTTAAAACAAATTTTCATCCACTTAAATGAAGACAAAAAAAAAAGCTAGTCTATCCAACAAATAGTATGAAGTGTTAGGGTGTAAGTTGTGACTCCAGGAAACAAATGCACTCCATTAAGGATTTAAAAATGAGGCACAATTAATTATTGTATTTTTTAAAAATGACTTTAAATAATGATGCTACCATCATTCCAATTAAGAGACAAATTCAACATCTTACTTTCAAGAATAATGATGCTACCATAAAACAAAAAATTTAAGAATAAAAGTAATAACATACTAATAAAAAGAAAACATAGAATAAAATTAAGAGAAAAATACAATTTTTTTTATAAAAATATATAATTTTTTTAATTATAACGGTTCGGTTCGGTTAAACAGGTGTGGTTCGGATTAGCTCCTGAACCGAACCGTAAACTGTTTAGGGTGGGCCAATCCGAACCGCAAACCTAACCGTTAGGAAAAAACCGTAATTTCGATCCGGTTTGATTTGATTTACGGTTCGGTTCGGTCGGTTTTTTTACCCACCCCTATGTTCGACGAATTGCTGCTCGTGCAGTCAGGAACTGGATGCAGTGGGTCGCACAGGGCAGCAAATTGTTGCACAATGCAGGAAAAAATATTTTGTATATAATATTAACTTTCGTCAGTCGTCTTTTCCTTGATCATGATCTCTAATTATTACAAATAATTTTACAATTACAAAAAAATATATATATACTCATTTAATTTTGGGTTTACATATCCAATATATAAAATAAATAAATTAAAATTCTAATTCAAACTCAATAATACAGTTAATAATTAATATTCATACATCCTGTTAGCATCTTTTTTTATTGGCATGTGTCCGTGACAAAACAAGTTCAATTGAGTTGTAATCTTTCATAAAGATCTTTGTGCATTGGACTGGTTTCTGGCTGCTGTGCATCAGACATGCGTTCGTGGTGCGTTCGTTGCAGTGTTCGAACGATTGGCGTTAGTGCTGCGTTTGTTTGTGGGTTCGAACGTATGGCGTTAGTGGCACGTTCTTTATGGGGTTCGAACGGGAGCATTCCAGAGAGCAAACGTTCGAGGCACGTTCTTGTGGGGTTCGAACGGGAGCATTCCAGAGAGCTCACGTTCGTTGTGCGTTCGATTGACGTTCGAACGAGTCTTCACAGAAAGGGCGCGTTCGTGTAGCGTTCTAGTAAGCGTTCGAACGCGACTGCGATCTAAACGCGTTTTTGGCCTGCAAAACCCTAGGTTTTCACCCTACCTATAAATATAACCCTTAGCCGCCATTCTCATTAGTTGAAGCATATTTCTCTTGAGCCAAATACTCTCAAAGCTTTCAACTCTCTTTGATTTCACCTTGAAGACTCTTTGAATCTTATGTCTTCTTTGTTAATGGTGAAATCCATTCTTTGATAAACCTTCAACACAACTTAACCCAAATTCTCTAATCCTTTAGAGGTCTTTAGGAGGATTTTTGGTAGTCGGAGTTCCCGCGTCATTGGTGATATAATCTACTCAGAGACTTCAGAGGTTCTGAAGAAAACCGTGGGTCGCGGGCTTGAGGAGTTTCCTTGAGTTCTTGCAGTATAGAGGTACTTGAGTCGGTGGAGTTGCCACCATAGGTCTTGACCATCGCTGTAAGTTTTTCTCGATATAGTGGATTTGGGTGGTAGCCTATACCCGGAGTGGTTTTTTACTCGGAAGAGTTTTCCACTTCGTCACCAAAATTACTTGTGTTGATTTTGTGTGGTTTGATTATATTTGCTGCTTTAATTATTGTTATTGTTTTTACATTTGCAGCATATTTTATTTATTTGTTATTGTGGTTGCCTGTTAATTTGCCTGTTGCAATTCCATAGTAGCAGTAACAAGACTTGTCCTGCTTATTGTTTATAATTCCGCATAGGGTCAGAACTTAGGGTAACCCCGAATTTTCAATTGGTATCAGAGCCTGAACTCGATTCTTGACCCATTAGCTATGGAGCGTAGTCAACCCTTAAATTGTCCGCCATTTTTTAATGGCACGGAATATTTGCATTGGAAGGTTCGCATGAGAGCGTTCCTTAAGTCCTTAGATGAGAGGGTCTGGATGACTGTTGAACACGGGTGGAAACCTCCCGTTGTTATTGTTGATGGGGTATCTTCCCCTAAAGATAAATTGACCTGGACCAAAGACGAATTTGATGTTAGCAATAGGAACAACTAGGCTATTAATGCCATACATGGTGCTGTGTGTTCTGCTGAGTTTAGGAGAATCTCAATGTGTGAGATAGCCAAGGATGCTTGGGACATCCTGCAGACTGTGCATGATGGCACATTGTCTGTTAAAAATAATAGACTCCAGGATTTAGCTACTAGGTTTGAGGTCGCAAGAATGAAAGAAGATGAGACCTTTGATGAGTTTTATGCTGAGATTAACGATATTGTTAACTCTAGTTTTAACCTAGGTGAGACTATTCCTACCAGTAGGATAGTTAGGAAAATCCTGAGATCCCTACCTGATAAGTTCCTACCCAAAATCACTGCCATCGAGGAAAGCAATGACCTCGATCAGCTTAATTTAGATGAACTCGTAGGAAAGCTGCAGGTTTATGAGAAAAAGCTTCCTGGTTTTAGAGAGCCAAAAACGTTTGCGATGAAAATCGCTAAGGAAGTTGTGCATGATTCGTTTAGTGATGATGATACCATCATGGATCATGATTTGGCCTTGTTTGCTAAGAAGTTTAAGAAATTTCTTAAACTTAAGAAGAGTGGCCATAGCAGTAATAGAGATAGGGAGGTTATGCCTAGAGAGAGTAGGCATAGCATAAAAGAGTCTAGAGAGGATATGGGTAGTAGATCCCGTGATGTCCAATGCCATGAGTGTGAAGGATATGGGCACATTAGATCTGAGTGTCCCACATATCTGAAGGCTAAAGGTAAGAAAGCCATGGCAGCCTCTCCCAGTGATTCAGAAGGTGGATATACCTCTGATGAGTCTCCTAAAGACAAGAACAATTTTATAGCATTTACTGCTAGTGTGACTGATGAGAGAGAGATTACTATTAATGATGCTGATTCTGAAGTCTCTCTTGATGAGTCCATTGATGAGGATAGTCTTCAGGTAGCTTTTGCTGAACTGTTTAATGAGAGTTTAGCTATTAAGAAGACTAATATAGAGGTCAGTAAAAGGCTGAAAATTGTAGAGTTAGAAAAGAATGAAGCTCAAGCTAAATTTGAGCAAAGCCTTTTGATTGTTGATGACCTAGAGGAGAGGAACAGAGGCCTAGTTAATAGAGTCCAAATATTAGAGACCGAACTTGAAAATGCTAGAACCCAGTTGTCCGCATTTTCTAGTGGAAATAAAAAAGTGGACGGTATGTTAGGTATTATTTCTGAGCCTAACTGCAATAAGGCTTCTTCTTCCAAAGCTGTGCCTGTTGCAGCTAAACGTGACTTAGGTAAGAAACCTGTTATGTGTAGTCATGTTTCTCCTCCTGTTATTCCTCGTCCTGTTTCCCAACCTCATTCTAGAGGTGTTATGGGAAAACCTCGCTCTCATCCGAGGTTTGTGCATGTGTGCCACCACTGTGGCAAGGCTGGACATATTAGGCCTAAGTGTTTCATATTGCACAAGCAAAAGAGAAGGCCTAAGAGTGTGTCTCCTAGATTTGATTCGTCAAATCTAATGTCTCAAGTTTCTGCACTAACCAAACAAGCTCAATTCTTGAGTGAGAAACTTGCTTTGTTGTCTGGGAACTCTCATGTGGAAGAGGCTCCTAGAAAGGTTTGGGTGAGGAAGCAAGATGATTTCCCATCTACTTCTGCATGTCCTGATGGACATGATGAGAGTGCACTTCGGTGTATCTCTGCTTAAAAGATGCATTTTTATTTTCCCATTGCATGTGTGTGTGCGTGTATTTTATGTTTTTACACGTTTGTTTTATTTTCACAGCATATGGGTGTGTGTGTGTGTGTCTTGTTTTTGTTATATGTCCCTTGGTATATAGGATGGAAACCCGGACATAAATTTCATAGCCGATTCCGAATGGACGGTAGTATGATCTGCACTCGGGATACAACTCCACGTACCATTGGATGTTTTACAAGCTGTTTTGTGTCTTTATTTTTTTTGTGCTTTAAAACTGAAAAATAAAAAAAATTATATATTTTGAAAAAGACCAAAAATATTTTTATGGCTTGTTAGAGCATGAAGAGCATATGCATGTGATCCTGGTATGTAGGATATATGATTATGCATGTATGATATGCTGTTATTTTTCTTGATGCTCTATATGCATGAGTGTGTGTGATAAAAACCTTTGGTATATCTTGTGCTTGCACCTTCACATACACGTTTTTATTTTATCAAGGCTTGGTCGCATGTATGAGTTTTTGGAATAGCAATCTAATTTCTATCATACCCTGTTTTCTCAATAGTGTGACCTTTTGACTAGATGACCTTGCTATCCCCTTTTACAAAAGTAAAGGAAATAAATTGAAAAAGAAAAACGAGACTCAAGTGCAAAAGAGCCAAAATGGCCAAATTCAAAAGATAAGGGCAAAAACCCTTCACTCGAAAGAGTTGTTAAAAATGAGCTCATGATATTTCTGGGGTAAATATATAGCATGCAACCAATGTTGCTTATTTTCAGGTCCTAGTGGTGCTGGGTTTGAACACTTATTTTGTGGACTTGATTTGTTTAGAGATGGATTTCTTTGGCTGTGTCCAGCTCATAAAATAAGGTCTTAAGCCTTGATTTGTTGTGCACTTTATTTTTCCACGCAAGTGCTTTATATGCCTTGGTGTTTATGTCATATGCATAAGTGTTGTATTCAGCCATTTTTAAAATGATGCATATTGTTTCATGTCATAAACAGTTGAATACTGACTGGGTATCATTGTATCAGCTTGAAATGCTGTTTCAGTCAGTTTTTGACAGGATTTTTATTTATCTCAGTTTGTGCCTGTGTGTGCTTCATGTTATTGCATACCAATTTTTTCTTTCTTTCTTGTGCACCTTCTGAGTTTTGGTTTGCTTCCCGTGTTTTATTTTGCTAACTTTATGTGCCTGTTAGTGAGGGGGAGTAATTCCTGTTTGTTTATGCTCTTGCATGTGTTGTCTCCTGTTCTCCTGTTATTTTTCCTGTTTCTTTTTCCCTTTGTCATTTCGTGACAAAAAGGGGGAGAGTAATATATTAAGGGGGATAGCCTTAATATATAGGAGGGAGTCGTAGAATATCCTTTAGATATCTCCGTTTTTAGGGGAGTTAAGATTAAGGGGGAGAGGGATTTCTACATATACATGCATGAGATTTTTACCTGTTTTATGTTTTACTTGATTATCCCAATGTTTTTCACGGCATATTGTTGTTTGTGGATGTTTCAGGTAGCAGGTATGTTGCTGCGGTGGCATTAATTTCAAGACTACTTTGTTAGGTGTTAGATCGAGTCCATTTGTAATAAGTCACTGTTTTGATGGTTGACAGTTGACTACTTTGCTTTTTGGGTCTATTACCGTAGTCTTTGTATTAGGTAGTGTTTTGTCACGGAATGCCAAATGGGGAGATTGTTAGCACCTTTTTTTATTGGCATGTGTCCGTGACAAAACAAGTTCAATTGAGTTGTAATCTTTCATGAAGATCTTTGTGCAATTGGACTGGTTTCTGGCTGCTGTGCATCAGACATGCGTTCGTGGTGCGTTCGTTGCAGTGTTCGAACGATTGGCGTTAGTGCTGCGTTTGTTTGTGGGTTCGAACGTGTGGCGTTAGTGGCACGTTCTTTATGGGGTTTGAACGGGAGCATTCCAGAGAGCAAACGTTCGAGGCACTTTCTTGTGGGGTTCGAACGGGAGCATTCCAGAGAGCTAACGTTCGTTGTGCGTTCGATTGATGTTCGAATGAGTCTCCACAGAAAGGGCGCGTTCGTGTAGCGTTCTAGTAAGCGTTCGAACGCGACTGCGATCTAAACGCGTTTTTGGCTTGCAAAACCCTAGGTTTTCACCCTACCTATAAATATAACCCTTAGCCGCCATTCTCATTAGTTGAAGCATATTTCTCTTGAGCCAATACTCTCAAAGCTTTCAACTCTCTTTGATTTCACCTTGAAGACTCTTTGAATCTTATGTCTTCTTTGTTAATGGTGAAATCCATTCTTTGATAAACCTTCAACACAACTTAACCCAAATTCCCTAATCCTTTAGAGTTCTTTAGGAGGATGTTTGGTAGTCGGAGTTCCGGCGTCATTGGTGATATAATCTACTCAGAGACTTCAGAGGTTCTGAAGAAAACCGTGGGTCGCGGGCTTGAGGAGTTGCCTTGAGTTCTTGCAGTATAGAGGTACTTGAGTCGGTGGAGTTGCCACCATAGGTCTTGACCATCGCTGTAAGTTTTTCTCGATATAGTGGATTCGGGTGGTAGCCTATACCCGGAGTGGTTTTTTACTCGGAAGAGTTTTCCACTTCGTCACCAAAATTACTTGTGTTGATTTTGTGTGGTTTGATTATATTTGCTGCTTTAATTATTGTTATTGTTTTTACATTTGCAGCATATTTTATTTATTTGTTATTGTGGTTGCCTGTTAATTTGCCTGTTGCAATTCCATAGTAGCAGTAACAGGACTTGTCCTGCTTATTGTTTATAATTCCGCATAGGGTCAGAACTTAGGGTAACCCCGAATTTTCACATCCATCATCACATGATAAAAAAATACATAACTTATTCTTTTACATACATATTAAGATGATTTAAAATAAGTATGACCGCTAATGATGTCACTTGTTGGTTTTTAGAGTTCATGCGCAGCGAAAACATGTTCATAACATAAAAATATTTATTTACATGAACATTGAAAACCGGATCCGTATTTTAATACATTAATAATATAAAAATAATTAGATCTTAAGAAGAAAATATACATATAGATCTGAATCTTTTTGAATCACGGTTTTTTAAATCATGATATTCCTCGTCTTATCTCCTCACCTCCAACGACATGTATGAGCGTGAAAATAATTATAAAGAACATTATAATTTTTCTATAAAATTCGTGTACTTAATGCATGAGACGAATCATTAGTGGCAAATTTCTTTTCAGTTTTTACAAAACAAAAAATTCTGCCCGGGCCACGTTTGATAAAAAAAATTCAAGCTGTTATTTATTTATTTATTTTTTATTATTTTGATGCTTCTCTACAACACACAATTTTTTCTCCCTTTTTGTCACACACCCCATCAGCTCACGTTTTTTCTCTTTCGTTGCCATCTTGGGTGGCTTTTTTTATCATTATCAAAATTTTCTTTTTGTATAATATTTTGGTTTTCAAAAAATCAAAATAAAGCCATTTCATATTTATCTTATAATTATTAAAGATAAATCATTAAAAATAATTTTTAAAATTTTCAACTTTTGAAATTATTATCTCCTTAAATTAAAATTTAATTAATCAAATTAATTAAATATTACTTTTCATAAATTAATTAATAAATACATTATCTATTGATAAATATATTATGATAACCTTTTTCATAATTTCCAAACATAAGTTATATGTAATAATTAGAGTGTAAAATATTTCAAAAATATTTTTAATAATTCATAATTATTTTTCTTCGCAATTATTATTGTTTGAAGAGTGATAGAAGATGACGATGAGACCGATAGACCTATAGTTCTAAGCTCCATTAATTTCATTGATTAATTATAAAATCTTTTATTAATCAAATGAAATTATTAATTTTGGAGTAACTCCACTAAATACCCAAAATTGCACTCTCAGAATTATAGAATTAATTACTCAAAGTATTTATCTATCGATACAGTCATTACTTATGCAATGATCCTCAATAAAAGATTCGTAAAGGAGTTAGGTATAACATTCCTTAACCTCTCCAATTACATTTTTATCATTGACTTCCATTAGTTCTCAGGTGGACAATTAATTTATATCATTGATAAATTTGCGGGATAATCGTTCAGGTCCTGAACTAACAAACAAGAGAATCTTATGAACGGATTTCATTGTATCAGGTTAGCATTCCCGACTATTCATTCAACTCATTCTCAAAATACAAGGTTTACGAAATGTAATAGATACAAAACCATACCGAGTAAATTAAAGAATAAATTAAAATGATATATGAGTCTGCTAAATACAATGAATTAAGATCATCACATATATGAGTATCATTATGATAACATTGATTGTAACATCCCCCTCCAGGAGTTGCTATCGGCAGGGAATATGCCGTACTATCCTCATGAGCCTCTCACTTTCTAACTATGAATAACAATGATACTATTTTCTTAAACATAATCTCATATATGGGACCATTGCCTAAATCGACTACATAGAATGCAAAACTGTACAACACTGAATACTCAACATCACTTTTTTAACAACTCTATTCACGAATACTTATAACATAATTTTACTATACAAATATCTGGAACTTGACTTGACTTTACTTGACTTGACTGAACTCTATCTCTGACTTGTCTTGGTGGAACTAATACCCTAGTGACTGCCATTAGTATCCATCCTTTCAAGCTCATCCTCCGGGTAACCTGCAAAACAAGAAGCTGGGAGTGGGGGGTGTTACAAATCTCCCCCCTTAAATAGGATTCGTCCTCGAATCCCTTCTAATATTGAACTTCTTAGGTCCGTCTTAGTTTGAAGATATCTGGTCTCTGTTACTCTTATCTTCCTTTACTTACTTTCTGCTATTTTGCTTAAGTACTCAATACTATGACTCATGAGAATATCTTATCCTGATATTCTCTATTTGATTCTTATTGCTGAAAGCTTAATCCTTTGAAAATCCATTAGGAATCTTTATTTCTCGTGTGGAAACAAGAGTCGTATATTATATCTTATTTACATAGAGGTGTAAATCCTTCACGAAATTTATTATACATAAATTTATCTATTTATCATTCTATACTTTACGACATCCAAGAGACATGCCAGAAGTTCTCGATCACTTATAGCCTGATCTCAGGTTTCTTTCAACTTGTGCCCACGTGAATTACTTTTTCTGTCTATAACCCTATGACTATATTTTACCTCTTCTCAATCTTTTTCTTTAATGAGTTAATACTTTCTAGGATTTCCCAGACAGTTACTCACTTGATATTATTTTTTTTACTCCAGCAACTTAACTTGGAAGGTTTTTACCGAATTTGATACACAAGTGCTAATACGATCGTATCCACAACTACTCCAGTTGAATCATTAATCTCCAATCTGATCACTAATAAGTATATTCATACCAAATCGTACTGATGTCATGTGTCCTTACTGAATATGCACCTAAATTCTTCGTAGATAGTGCTCCCACGTCTTTAAGAACGCTTGTGTCTCTTATAGCTAGGTTCATTTAAGTTATATCTTAACTATGAGGTAATTGTACGCAAGGTAGTCCTTGACGCTATTGCAACTTATCGTACTTGATATTTTCTTGGTTTCACACGCTTGATTTGATCTTATCATTCTTCCTCTTAATTTCTCTATTTGACTCCCTTTCTTTCTTTACTAAGTCTCAATCGCTTAACAGCTTCGTCCTTCAAATTTTTATATCTCTGCTTATTTGGGGGGCTTACGACCTCATAACACATGGTCAATTTCTTTATATGCTCTAAGTTTTGGTTTCCCAATACCTTCTGACTCCAAAATATTAACTTTTGACATAATTCTGACGGTCTTTCTTAATTGGCTAAAGCCTCTGGAACAAGGTATTTAGATTACTCCTAACTGTACGTGCACTTGTGCTTACACTGTGTCCTTTACTATTATTATCGAAGTTGGCGACTCGATTTTGTTTAATGTTCACACTCTTTCATATCTTCAAATTTGTTGCTACTATAAATTTGGTTAACTATCCTCTACACTAGCTTGTTCTCTTTGCTTGATTATACTTAAGAAATACTTTCAGTTATTCCCATAGTCTTATTCTATCAGGTGTTGTCCTCGTCTCAATAATTTCCATATACATAGTTTCTCTGGCCGTCTTTTATTATATCTCAATAAATCTGTTTCCGATCGTACTTAAACTTATGGGTTATACTCACTATCTTCCTTCTGTTTCCTATCTGATGGAATTCCAATCTTATTTCGACGCTGAGAAAGCTTGATGTTCCGTAGTACTACTGAACTTAACCACTGAAAGTCTATCTTAGCACTTATGCACCTCTGTCATTGTTTATCTAGTATCTTTTTTCTATTATCGTCTTATCTTGATAGTTCCTCTTCTAATATTTTACTTGGTATCCTTTTTGTCTTCTTTTCTGCTCTATTTTATACCAAAAACTTCTGTGGTCTATGTCTTTGTCTCTTAATCTAAAGGATATCATCTTTTACATGTCCCTAGTCATGTCTAATGCTGGTTATTTTGTATACCGTTATTGATTGACTAATACTTTCTCTCTTCATTGTTTCTTCTAGACAACTTCCCTCCCAAATCATTTACTCAGAGTTATTTTCATTTTTTATTTTGCTCTTACACTAAATCTGAAGGTTTTATGTTTTGATCTCCTTTCATTACGCATTCACTTGTTTCTGAAAGTACCTTGAGACGAACATCGAGGTCCATCTTTGCTGTTGTTGTCTAACGAGGGTTGGGAGGGTGGGGATTGGTCCTAAAACTTTTCGGTTGTGGTGATCTCACTAGCTACATGTGTTGTAGTTGCATGTGCTGCTTATATAGTCCTAAGATTCCCTTATTACATATCTTATACTGGGCTCGCATACTAAAGTACTATTGTTATGAACTATCTGAATTATTTTCTTCGACTATACTCCTGATTGTTTTCCGTCTATTGATCTTACTTCCTTTTACTAAGAACATTCTTAAAGGTCACTCTCTTTTAAAGTCCTACCAGACTCTTTTTGTTATTCCTCCTTATGAAGTTCACTCTGTTACTTAGATTTTCTCCTTATCTTAGTTCCTTGAACTCCTTACGTCTTTACTGTTGGACAATTATGACCCATAGCATCACTATTTGTACAGAACATGATGTTGTTGTACAAATTAACTATGTGACAAAGGAAATTGCACTTTTATCATTTGTAATTAGATTACCAAGATATACAAAGGAAATTGCTCTTTTATCATTTGTAATTAGATTACCAAGATATATAAATGATAAAAGGTCCTTATGATTAGTACCAGATTGAGATGATATGAGACAGTATCAATCTACGAAGGTTTAATCATTAAATAATCCCTAGTCGTAGTATTATCGAGATTAGACATCGATAATGCGGAATAGACTAGTATTACACTTGTGCGCGTTGTGGGAGCATAACGACATAGTTCTCATATATTTGGGTATTGGATACTCATGCAAGTGTAATAGGAGGTTGTGTTTACCGATGGTACGGAAACAGCTTCGCTCTGGATAGACCCCTCAGAATTCCATTGGTAGCATGACTATGTGTCTATGGAAGTCCGAATCAGGGTAGGTGTATTTGTTCTTAACCTGAGACTTGAACCGCTAATACTTGCGACAATCAATATACTGTGGTTTTGGTCGTCCAGGGCTTTAACAGGTTCTGTGTACGCCTCTTCTGGGTATATTGAGAATCGTAGTGTATTAGGTGTGATGTCAAGACAGAAGTATCACTCCAGTCATAGTGGAGATGATGATCACATATGATACGGAACTGGTGCTCTTATGTACTGCAGTCATCGGGATAATATGACTAGGTCATGATTATCCGATTATAGAGACTAGTTACCAGAGATCCGATATGTGCTTCGTACGGGGCAGACATAATTCCAGCCCCAGGCCAAGCACGTGACATCTGATGCTGGATCGAAATACGCAATACTAAGTATACTACGCCTGATATAGATTATATATTCCTTTAAGAATATTTCTGGAGAATTGGGTAGGCACGGTGCTTTGCTAGAAGCCAACCATGTCATGTAAATCGGTAAAAACGTAGTACTAGGTACGTACGTGTTCGGATAGTCCGACGACCGGATTTACTGCCAATATATCCGGGGATCTCATGGGTCGCTTCCCGAAGATTCACCGATGACGTATGACTCGCACATTATTAATCTGGGATTAATTAATAGAGAGAGAAAATTAATCTGGGATTAATTACGGAGATATTTTATCTGGGATAAAATATTATTTAAAGAGAGAGAACGATTAATTTGGAATTAATCGATAAATTAATATATTCGATATATTAAACGAAATTAGATTTCGACGCGGAATTAAAATTAGATTTTAATTCGGGCGAACGAGTTAATTTAGAATTAATTCGTTAGCGATGTGAATAGTAATTTTGCTAGGCATAATTATTTAATTAAATTTGATTTAATTGCGTCGCTACGAAAAATTCGTTAATTCGGAATTAGCGAACCCGAGCCCGGGAGTGTTTGTGGGCCCACTCGTATTTCAAATTTAAGTGCGGCCCACAAGTCACATCGTGCGTCACATCATTAGTCATTCTAGTGATGGATATCTTGTCACTTTGAGTGATGTGGTGTCAGTCACTATTCATGAGTGATGTGAGTCGTTGGAAGGCATTAATTGCCATTTTGGCTCCAAAATTTATTTGACTTTTTGGAAAGGCATATACAAAGTTTTGGAAAACACATTTGGCATAAGTTGTATTAGATTTTAGAAACCAAATAACAACACAACTCTCTCTCTCTCTTCTTCTCTCTAATTCGGCCTTGGGCCATTTTTCTTCTCTCTCCATTTTTCTTGGCAAGGCCGAGAATAACAAGAAGGAATAATGAAGATTTGTAGCAAATGTTTCCAATGCTAGAACATGAAGAGTCATCCAAATGTGATATGGAAACAAACCCTTGAGCATGGAATCCATCACCAAGCTTGGAGCTTGACCGAATCTATAGAGACAAAAGAGGAGGCAAAAACCGTGAGCTTCTAGGAATGAGCAAAAATTTTTTGTGTTCATCGCATCAAAATCCGATCAATGTAAGTATGATTCCGCCATACTTCTTTGTTGTATTCACTTATATTTCATGACTTGAATGATCTTGGGACTATAGTAGAAACCCAACATTTACTCCCTTGGAAACTCTATCAACTTCAATTGCTAAATGTATCACTACTAAAACTTTTGGTTCAGGTGCTATTCTCTTACTTGTTCTTCCATCCCGGTATAATGAGGCTCTTTATAAGTCATACACCATATTCCTAAGAATTGCTATCTCTGGTTCCTTCGCTCTTTTGAGACTTTACTCTCTTAAAGGCTTCCAGTTCTACGATGACTTTTAGATTTGGCTTGACTTAATGTGACTTCAAACTACTCTATCTCATATAGAATATTACCATTTCATGATTCTTATCTATGTTCCGTTGAACTTATTGGTTCAGTTATCTAACTGTCTCGCGATCCGTCTATTCTGTCAAATACTCTTCTTTACTGGTTCTTCTCCTTAATGGGCTCTAAGTTAAGGGGTGAGTACATGCATTCCATAGAGATCTGCGAATACGCATTTCTCTTAATTACTTAAGCTCGGTGATTGATAAGTGTGATTTATACCCACTTATTCCATCATTCTTAGCTTCCTATTTTGTTAGATTCTGTATCATTTAATGTAGTTTGTTTTATGTTTGATTGATAAGAAGCATTAAAACATGGATTTTAGAGCAATTGGACTTGTTTTGGGACCTTACGGACGCAACAGAAGCACACGGGACTGCATAATACCTGAAAAATCACATCCTGAACATTTGGCCTAGTGTCGCGACGCCTAGAAAGCTTTCTTACATGTTTCCCGAGGATTTGGTGTCACAACACCACTTTCGACGTCGTGACGCTGCGATAAGAGCCCATAATCTTCAGTTTTCAGTGTTCTACACGCATAAGGACTCCAAGACTTCCCTATAAATACATAAGCACGTCCAAATCCCTAAAGGGCAGGCTAATACAGAACTCAAGACTCAAAACAAATATCTTTAGAGAGATCCAAAGAGAAAGATTGAAGAGCGATAAGAGGAGACGAATGCGGTGACATCCGAAGATGAATAGATTCGATTCGGGCTTAGTCTTCTAGTTTCTTTCTTTAAACTCCAATGATTTCTATTAGATTCATGACCATGCTTTCATTATTTTTATCTATAGTCATGAACTAACTCTATTATTCTAGAGGATGATGTAGCCAATTCTTGAACCTATATATTGATTGCCAATTTGATTTTTATGAAGTTTTAATTCAGTTTATTTATATTCTCTTGCGTTTAATATTTCTTATTTATTGGCCACAAATTGAGATGATGAATGTTTAGAATCTATCGCTCGGGAGAGAGGGATTTTTAATAGGATCTAGAGAATATAATCTAGGAGTTTTATAGATTTCGGGAGAATCTATAATTCCTTTGAAGTCGTTAACATTTCACAGAGCATAATGAATTGTTAATTACTAGATTTTTTTATGAATATCGAAGTCTGTAATTGATAATATATTCACTCAGCACTCGGGAGAGAGAGAGTTAGAATAATTTAGGATTCTTGAATTATAAACAATGCAACTGAATATGAATTGAATGACATGAAAAATACATAGGGGATAGCTAGGTGAAATCAGACTTTAGAATCTCTCTCTGCTTAGATTATCTTAATCTAACGTTTTAATATATTGTTTATTTAGTTTTTAATCTTAATTTAGTTTTTTTCTAAATAAAGTTAGGTTTACTAATTATAGTATTTAGTGTGAGTTGAATACAATCCCTGTGGGTTCGACACTCTTTCACTTATCTTTACTAAAACCTGACACTGTACACTTACGGTATGATATAAAATATCGCAATAAGTTTTAGGTGCCATTGCCAGGGATTGTTAATCGAATTCACATTAATACTATTACAAGTAACCTTAACCTTAATTAGATTATCTTTATCTTTATTTTTATTTTTATTCATTTTTTATTTTTTATTTTTTATTTTTCTTTATTTTCTTTTGTGAAAGGAAATCTGAGAAAGAAGCAATGACGGCTGAAAATATAGAGAACAACCCACGCCAGGTGGCAACCTGAGATCACTTTAAGCCAGTCATTGATGATAATTATTCGGTTATTGCGCATCCGCCAATCAATGCCAATAATTTTGAGCTTACACTTGCATTGATCAATATGGTGGAAAAGAACAAGTTTGGGGGTTCAGCTATAGAAGGTCATAATGTTCACTTAAGGATATTCTTGGAGATGGCAGGTACTATAAAGATGAATGGTGTGACCAAATAGACCATCAGGCTATGCTTGTTCCATTCTCTTTAAGGGACAAAGTAAAAAATTTGTTGCAATCAATACCGATGGGGAGCATCCTGACATGGTAGGATATGGCTACAAAATTTCTTGTGAGGTTATTTCCCCCACTAAATCAGCCCAACTGAGAATAAAAATTAGCATATTTTGGTAGTTGGAGACTGAGAATCTTTATGAGGTCTAGGAGTGCTTTAAAGATCTACTTAGGAGGTGCCCACATGATAATTTTGAAGACTGGGTTCAGTTACTCTACAATGGGTTGAATGGTCCAAACAGGACCATTCAAGATGCAGCTGCTGGAGGAATTTTGTTCAAGAAATATGCTAAAGACACCTATGTTTTATTAGAAGAGATGGCCATCAATAACTTATAATGGCCAAATGAACGCACAATTGTGCCTAATGTTGGGTGTGCAAACAAAGTCCCAAAGTCCCACATTGATTAGAAATGGGGAAGATCATGGACATATAAGGATGGACATGTATCTTCATTGGTATGAGGCCTTTTGGGTATAACCCAAGAGCAAATCCATGAGGGCTTAGGCCCAAAGTGGACAATTTCATACCAATGTGGAGATAGTGGTATCCTAGGTTCCTTACAGTGGTATCAGCGCGCCGTTTTTGTTTTGATTAGTTCTCTCTCATTTGAACTCGAAATTGGGTGTGTAAAAGTTCGTTGGAAAGCTAACACCCTGAAATTAATTTTAGGCACAAGTTTTGCATGATTTGGTTAAGATTTGAATTATTAAATTGCATTTAAAGTTCACGCGTCTGAAGAAAAATATGAATAGTAAATTTATTTGAATAAAATAAAATGCAATATCATAATTAAATATTAATCAAAGTTATTTAATGCCTAAAATAATTCCAACATATTAAAACTCATATGCTTGATGATTCTATGTATGATTAGAATTGGCATGATTATTTTAGGGTGCAAGCATCTAGAGACTTTCTAAGAAATAGAGAGTGTATTGCTTATCCCTTAGCTAAGTAATTATTATATGATGAACTTAGAGATTTATTATCTTTAAGGCTAATAAATATAAATCACTTGTTTATAATAAAAGACATTATAAAAGATACAAGTGGGTTGGGACCAAGGGGTTAATAAAACTTTCCAAACTAAAGTTAATTTAACCAAAGGTATTACTAGAGTTAGATAATGATTTGGTGTCTTCCTTCACTCACTACCTTTTTATAGACAAAAGGAAAAGGTGTGAAGACATCTAGATAATCATTTACTCAAAGCTTACCTTAAAGCATATTTAAAGTGTTGGACTAATTTGGAGGATCTATGTTTATTCATGTCACCAAGGCAATAAGAGCCTAAGAGGTAAGGGTATTTAAGAGAGTTCACTCCACCCTCCCTCTGGGGAATTTTCAATGGAGGAATCCATTTGATAGTTATTCACTTAAACTTGCTAAAATCCTCAATAATAATTTAAGTCTAAAATTTGCCTCCCATTGTAAAGTATAGACCCAAAGGGCTTAAACCGTATTGGCAGGACTAGGCTTTACCAGACTGACCAGTACCAATTTGTCCCTAAATCGTACTATTGACAATGGTTTGACTTTTCTGAGTCATAAGACGCAACAACCCTTAGGCGTGGTCTTATAACTTAGTGGAAAAGATTGGGTGTCCACAAGGACTAGCATAAGCTATGGCATGTTTGATTGCCCAACCCAATGATCAAGGAATTGTGATTTATATCATAATTGGTTTGGAACCTACCTAATTATCGTATTTTATAACGACCGCCCTAATAGGAGTTATGAAATGATGATGATGAGATCCTTGCCCACAAAGAATCCATCATATGGGGTTGATGCGATTTGCTTAAAATTTTAAAACAATGAGTGGGAGCAACTTCATAATATTAAAAGCCCATGTTTTTATGAACATTAATGAAAACATATTCATAATTTTAACATTTTTTTTAATATGTGGGTTAAAATATTTCACAAACATTCAAATGGAAAATAGAGTATCACTTGTTCCATCATTGATGAGCATAAGCTCAAGGGGACAACTACAATGACTGGTTTAGAAACCTTAAAATTATCTTACGAAAAGAAAAGATTTTCTATGTTCTTGAAAACCCATTTCCCCTTGAACCCGCAGAAGATGCTGACCAAGATACATTTGATGCTTGGAAGAAACACGTCGATGGTGATGAGCAAGCAGTTTGCATAATGCTTGGCTCTATGTCGGACGAACTTCAGAAAGCTCACGAAGATATGGATGCTCAAACCATCATCTTTCACTTGAAGGAGTTGTATGCAATTTCCGTTCATACGGTGAGATTCCAAGTGTCATATGTCTTATTCCAAACAAGGTATAAGGAAGGATCTGTTAGTGGACATGTGCTTACGATGATTGGCCACATTGAAAAATTGGCCAACCTCGGGTTCATCATGGATAATGAGATAGGTCACGATCTAATTCTTCAGTCCTTACCAAAAGAATTCTCTAAATTTATTATGTTGTTTCATCTGTCTGATAAAGAAGCTACTTTAGCAGAATTGCACAATCTAATAAAGCAAGCAGAGAATGACTTGAAACCAAAGCTTAAAACCTCCGTCATGCTTACATGTACAGACCTGAAGCCACGAGGCCCAAAGAAAAATAAGGGCAAGGCCAAGGCTCCAGATCACCTAAATCCCAATGGTAAGGTGGGGAAGAAAAAAGGAAAGAGGAAATGTTTCTTTTGTGGAAAGAAGGGTCATTGGAAGAAAGACTGCAGATCCTTGAAAGCCAAGGAAGCTGGGGAAGCCCAAGAGGCCAAGAAGCCCAATGCTTCAGGTATGTTATATATGATTGAACTATATTCTCAAAACTCTGAACCTTCTACTTGGGTGATTAACACCGGTTGTGGGACTCACTTGTGTAACAATGTGCAGGGCCTGAGAAACAGTAGGAGACTCCTTCATGGGGAGGTTGACTTACGCATGGATAATGGAGCAAAACTGGCTGCATTGTGCGTGAGGACTTATTCATTAGTTTTACCGAATGGTTTAGTTTTAGACTTAGAAGACTGTGTTTATGTACATTCTCTAGTAAAGAACATCATTTCAATTTCTTCTTTATATAATAAAGGCTTTTCATGCCTAATAAGTTGTAATGAATGTTCTATTTATTTCAATGAAATAAAATATGGAGATGGTATTTTGAATAATGGTATCTATGTCTTACAAACTAACAAAGAATGTTCAACCTCTAATATATACAACATTAACTCGAATAATCTCAATGAATTACTTCTATGGCACAGTCGCTTAGGTCATATCAATGAAACAAGATTAACTAAGCTACAGAAGGATGGGTATTTCAAACCCTTCAAATATAAACCTTTATTGAACTTGTGAGACTTGTTTACTTGGTAAAATGACCAAATTACCCTTCAAAGGTAAAAGACAGATTGCAGCGGAGACATTAGAACTCATACACTCTGATGTAGCGGACCAATGTCTGTCACCGCTAGAGGTGGATTCTCCTACTTCATTACCTTTATCGATGATCATTCGCGATATGGGTATGTGTACCTTATGCGGTATAAATCTGAAGCCTATGAGAAATTCAAAGACTTCAAGGCTGAAGTAGAAAACTAGCTTAATAAAAGTATTAAGTCACTAAGGTCTAACCGAAGTGGTGAATACTTACGCAACGAATTTCAAGATTACTTAAGAGAAAATGACATTGTTTCCCAGTGGACTCCTCCGGGAACTCCACAACATAATGGGGTCTCCGAAAGGAGAAATCAGACATTATTAGATATGGTCCGATCAATGATGCCAGGCACGGATCTACCTCTTTCATTTTGGGGTCTTGTTTTAGAAACTGCTACACTACTACTAAACCAAATTCCTTCCAAGAATGTTAGTCAAACACCATATGTGTTAATGGTCTGGAAAACGTCTTAGTCTTAGTTATCTAAGAGTTTGGGGATGTGACGCATATGCCAAGATTACACAAACTAACAAATTGGATGATAGGGCAGTTAAATGTAAGTATGTAGGATATGCCTTGAACTCAAGAGCATACGTGTTCTACGTCCCAAATGAACAAAGAACATTTGTCTCACGAAATGCTAAATTTCTAGAGAATGAATTAATTCTCAAGAAATATAGTGGGAGTAGACTTAGCCTCGATGAGGTACGAGAAGAACAAACTAACATAGAACTAAACCCAGACCCCTCAAAAGGGCAGCGACGGAACTACCACAAGGTTATGAACTCAGAAGGTCTGGTAGGGAAAGACATGAGCCTGAAAGATATGGTTTCCATATTGATGAGGAACATGATCAGGTCATTGATAATGACGATCCCACCAGTTATGACGAAGCAATGTGTGACATTGATTCAGTCAAGTGGCTTGAGGCCATGAAATCCAAAATAGACTCTATGTATCAGAATCAAGTCTGGGACTTGGTAGATGCACCTGAAGGGATAAAACCCATAGGCTGCAAATGGATTTACAAGCGTAAAACTGATGCAGAAGGCAACATCCAAACCTATAAGGCTAGGTTGGTGGCGAAAGGTTATAGACAAATCCAAGGAATTGACTATGACGAAACCTTTTCGCCTGTTGCGATGATAAAGTCCATTCGAATTTTACTGGCACTAGCTGCACACTTTGATTATGAGATTTGGCAGATGGATGTCAAAACAGCTTTCCTTAATGGGAACCTCGTAGAAGAAGTCTATATGACACAACCTAAGGGGTTTGCATCTAAGGATGAACATAATAAAGTATGCAAGCTTAAACGATCCATTTATGGACTCAAGCAAGCCTCCAGAAGTTGGAATATACGATTTGATAAGACAATCAAAGAATTTGACTTCATCAAAAATGTAGACGAGCCTTATGTTTACAGGAAAAGTAGTGGGAGTGCTGTTGTGTTTCTTGTATTATATGTCAATGACATTAAACATCGGGAATGATATTCCTATGATGCAAGCCACCAAGCAATGGTTATCTCATAATTTCTCCATGAAAGATTTAGGAGAAGCAGCCTACATCCTCGACATTAAGATCTACCGTAATAGATCTAAGAGGTTGTTAGGACTTTCTCAATCTACATACATAGATAAAGTTTTGAAAAGATTCAAAATGGAAGACTCCAAAAGAGATAATTTACCTACTTGGCATGGAATCAAATTATCTAAGGAGCAATGTCCACATACTCCTTCAGATAGAGAGCGTATGAGTAGGATCCCTTATGCTTCAGCAATAGGATCGATCATGTACGCCATGCTATGTACAAGACCTGATGTCTCTTATGCTCTTAGCATAACGAGCAGGTATCAGGCAAATCCTGGTGAGCAACACTGGGCAGCTGTCAAAACAATCCTCAAGTATCTGAGAAGAACTAAGGATGTGTTTTTGACATACAGAGATTGTTCTGAGATGAAAGTCATTGGTTACTGTGATGCGAGCTTTCAGACCGATAGAGATGATAGCAGATCGCAAATAGGATATCTGTTTACTTTAAATGGCGGTACTGTAATTGGAAAAGCTCAAAGTAGTCAACTACAACGGACTCCACCACTGAAGCCGAGTATATTGCAGCATCTGAGGCAGCTAAAGAAGTAGTTTGGAAAAAGAAGTTCATCACAGAGCTGGAAGTACTTCCCGCGATAAAGAATGGGTCACGATGTATAGTGACAACACGGGCGCCATTGCTCAATCAAAGGAACCAAGTTCCACCAGAAATCCAAGCATGTACTCAGGCGATTTCATCTCATCAGGGCGATTGTTGAGAGATTAGAAGTTATTATAGAGAAAATACCCACAGAAGATAATCTTGCAGATTCTCTGACTAAAGGGCTGACTCAACAAAAGCATGATAGGCACAACCGAGATTATGGTGTCCAGATTCATACTAGTTAGCTATAGTGCAAGTGGGAGATTGTTAGAGATATGCCCTATACCCAATTTGTGGATGGGCTATATGTACATATATTTATAATATTTTCATTAATTAATAAAATGGTAATCTTTATTATACGTGTCTTACATAACTTATATGAATCATCAACACTGTAATATAGCCCTTGGAGTAATAAGACGATGGCTTCCACGCCTTATGAGAATCATTACTCTTAAATGTTCCTAGTCATAGTTTTGTGAATAATCTGGACGTTCACAAAGCGGAGAGACTAACATGATGATATGATCCGCCCTTAAGTGGGGTAGCCGATCTCATAGGCTACTAGCGGAGATCCGTCCGCTTGGTGTATCACATGGATGCATGAGTTACTCGTGTCCATCAAACTGACCGCCGAAAGTTTTCATATGGAGTATTTATCCCATGTGTTTGTGAGAACTTTCATGTATCGATTATATGAATAGTCCTTAGACTTGAGGTCTTTACAATCATATGTATGGATCAAATAACTTTGACATTCTCATTCCCCGGTTCAAAAGATCCGGTCATAAGGGTATTATTGGGTCATTTGTTGAAACACATGAAGTTTGTAAAGATACAACAGAGAATCGCCACTCTCTCGGAATATTTTCTTATAAGAGTAGTATTCCAGTTCGCGGTTGATATGTGTGATCAGTTCTTGAGACTGTAGCAACAGCGGAAGAATAATGTGAGATTCTTGGGTTAGCACGATTCATGACACTATCAATATCATACCTTTGACCATATGGGTAGACATTTTCCGTACTCTAGGTCAATAGGTGGGGATACAGTGAGGCGAGGGACCGTATCATATGTAAATCGCATACAAAATGGGTATATATATATTTCCTTCTCATTTGCAGGCCTTGGCATGTTGCTAGATGTCAACCTTGGTCATTGAAATCAAACGATCATATGATCGGAGGATAATTTATGTTCGATTAAATTATCACGATTCATTTCATGTCCAACTTGAGGGGAACCCAAAAGGTCACACACAACAAAGTCGAAATCAATGGTTAACAGTGCACAGTACAAATATAACAGCATATATGATTACTGTAGGAATTGTTCATAAATGGTTCAATGTGTTTAATTATTGAACAGATGATTTATGAGGTTCCATAGTGGCTTAGGGATTAGTGAATGACGATAGGGGCACTTTGGGAATTGGAATAAAAAAAATACTATTCACATGAATAGTAAAAAAAAATTTTGTTATTTGTTTTGAATTCCAATTCGGCCCAAACTCTTATTAGGGTTTTATAATCTCATTAAACTACTAAATTAAAATCCAATGGCTAAGATTAAATTAGCTTTTATCCCACATCAAATTCTTAATTAATTTTGTTGTCTTTTGAGCACTATATAAACCCAAAGAATTCTTCACAAATTTTTTTATTCCAATTCCCAAAGTGCCCCTATCATCATTCACCAATTCCTAAGCCACTATGGAACCTCATAAATGATATATTCAATAACTAAACATATTGAACCATTTATGAACAATTCCTACAGCAATCATATATGCTGTTATATTTGTACTTTGCACTGTTAACCATTGATTTCGACTTTGTTGTGTGTGACCTTTTGGGTTCCCCTCAAGTTGGACATGAAATGAATCGTGATAATTTAATCGAACATAAATTATCCTCCGATCAGATGGTCGTTCGATTTCAATGACTAAGGTTGACATCTAGCAACATGCCAAGGCCCGAAATGAGAAGGAAAGATATATATACCCATTTTGTATGCGATTTACATATGATACGGTCCCACACCTCACTGTATCCCCACCTATTGACCTAGGGTACTGAAAGTGTCTACCCATATGGTCAAAGGTATGATGTTAATAGTGTCATGAATCATATATGCTGTTATATTGGTACTGTGCACTGTTAACCATTGATTTCGACTTTGTTGTGTGTGACCTTTTGGGTTCCCCTCAAGTTGGACATGAAATGAATCGTGATAATTTAATCGAAATAAATTATCCTCCGATCATATGATCGTTTGATTTCAATGACCAAGGTTGACATCTAGCAACATGCCTAGTCATAGTTTTGTGAATAATCTGGGCGTTCACAAAGCGGAGAGACTAGCATGATGATATGATATGCCATTAAGTGGGGTGGCTGATCTCATAGGCTACTAGCGGAGATTCGTCCACTTGGTGTATCACATGGATGCATGAGTTTCTCGTGTCCATCGAACTGACCACCGAAAGTTTTCATATGGAGTGTTTATCTCATGTGTGGTGAGAAGTTTCATGTATCGATTATATGACTAGTCCTTAGACTTGAGGTATTTACAATCGTATGTGTGTATCAATAACTTTGAAATTCTCCTTCCCCAATTCAAAAGATCCGGTCATAAGGGTATGATTGGGTCATTTTTTGAAACACATGAAGTTTGTAAAGATACAACAGAGAATCGCCACTCTCTCGGATAATATTTTCTTATAAGAGTAGTATTACAGTTCCCGGGTTGATATGTGTGATCAGTGCTTGAGATTGTGGCCACATCGGAAGAATCATGTGAGATTCTTGGGTTAGCACGATTCATGACAGTATTAACATCATACCTTTGACCATATGGGTAGACACTTTCAGTACCCTAGGTCAATAGGTGGGGATACAGTGAGGTGTGGGACCGTATCATATGTAAATCGCATAAAAAATGGGTATATATATCTTTCCTTCTCATTTGCGGGCCTTGGCATGTTGCTAGATGTCAACCTTGGTCATTGAAATCAAACGATCATATGATCGGAGGATAATTTATGTTCGATTAAATTATCACGATTCATTTCATGTCCAACTTGAGGGGAACCCAAAAGGTCACACACAACAAAGTCGAAATCAATGGTTAACAGTGCACAGTACAAATATAACAGCATATATGATTACTGTAGGAATTGTTCATAAATGGTTCAATGTGTTTAATTATTGAACAGATGATTTATGAGGTTCCATAGTGGCTTAGGGATTGGTGAATGACGATAGGGGCACTTTGGGAATTGGAATAAAAAAAATACTATTCACATGAATAGTAAAAAAATTTTTTGTTATTTGTTTTGAATTCCAATTCGGCCCAAACTCTTATTAGGGTTTTATAATCTCATTAAACTACTAAATTAAAATCCAATGGCTAAGATTAAATTAGCTTTTATACCACATCAAATTCTTAATTAATTTTGTTGTCTTTTGAGCACTATATAAACCCAAAGAATTCTTCACAATTTTTTTTATTCCAATTCCCAAAGTGCCCCTATCGTCATTCACCAATTCCTAAGCCACTATGGAACCTCATAAATGATCTATTCAATAACTAAACATATTGAACCATTTATGAACAATTCCTACAGCAATCATATATGCTGTTATATTTGTACTTTGCACTGTTAACCATTGATTTCGACTTTGTTTTGTGTGACCTTTTGGGTTCCCCTCAAGTTGGACATGAAATAAATTGTGATAATTTAATCGAACATAAATTATCCTCCGATCAGATGGTCGTTCGATTTCAATGACTAAGGTTGACATCTAGCAACATGCCAAGGCCCCCAAATGAGAAGGAAAGATATATATACCCATTTTGTATGCGATTTACATATGATACGGTCCCACACCTCACTGTATCCCCACCTATTGACCTAGGGTACTGAAAGTGTCTACCCATATGGTCAAAGATATGATGTTAATAGTGTCATGAATCGTGCTAACCCAAGAATCTCACATGATTCTTCCGCTGTGGCCACAGTCTCAAGTACTGATCACACATATCAACCCGGGAAATGTAATACTACTCTTATAAGAAAATATTATCTTAGAGAGTGGCGATTCTATGTTGTATCTTTACAAACTTCATGTGTTTCAAAAAATGACCCAATCATACCCTTATGACCGGATCTTTTGAATCGGGGAAGGAGAATTTCAAAGTTATTTGATACACACATACGATTGTAAAGACCTCAAGTCTAAGGACTAGTCATATAATCGATACATGAAACTTCTCACACACACATGGGATAAACACTCCATATGAAAACTTTCGGCGGTCAGTTCGATGGACACGAGAAACTCATGCATCCATGTGATACACCAAGTGGACGAATCTCTGCTAGTAGCCTATGAGATCAGCCACCCCACTTAATGGCATATCATATCATCATGCTAGTCTCTCCGCTTTGTGAACGCCCAGATTATTCACAAAACTATGACTAGGAACATTTAAGAGTAATCATTCTCATAAGGTGTGGAAGCCATCGTCTTATTACTCCAAGGGTTATATTACAGTGTTGATGATTCATATAAGTTATGTAAGACACGTATAATAAAGATTTCCATTTTTTTAATTAATGAAAATATTACAAATACATGTACATATAGCCCATCCACAAGTTGGGTATAGGGCATATCCCTAACAAATCAGAGCCATGCCCGGAGTTAGCCATGTGGATGAATCATCGGAATACAGAACGAAAGGTGGTGAACCCCGATCGTGATCCGTGAATGTGTTCGGTTAGATAGGCGATGTACTCTAGTCTTCATGGACGTGTCCTAATCCCAACACGGTGAAGATGAGTTGGTCTAGGCTAGAGTGGATGGATGAATGATCGTTTGAGGGGAGGCTCGGTGGTCTTTTGTTCGAGGGGAGGATTGTTGGGTGTGCAAACAAAGCCTTAAAGTCCCACATTGGTTAGAAATGGGGAAGATCATGGGCATATAAGGATGGATATTTATCTTCATTGGTATGAGGCCTTTTGGGTATAGCCCAAGAGTAAATCCATGAGGGCTTAGGCCCAAAGTAGACAATATCATACCAATACGGAGATAGGTGATGTCCTAGGTTCCTTACAAGTTCTTCACTTATCTCCACATTGGTATGATATTGTCCACTTTGGGCCTCAGCCCTCATGTATTTGCTCTTGGGCTATACCCAAAAGACCTCATTCTAATGGAGATATTGTCCATACTTATAAACCCATGATCCTCCCCACTTCTAGCCAATGTGGGACTTTGTTTGCACACCCAACAATCTTCCCCTCGAACAAAGGACCACCACCGAGCCTCCCCTCAAACGATCATTCATCTGTCCACTCTAGTCCAGGCTAACTTATCTTCATCGTGTTGGGATTAGGACACGTCCATGAAGACCGGAGCACACCGCCTATCTAATCGAGTACATTCACAGATCACGATCGGGGCTCACCACCTTTTGTTCTGCATTCTGAGGATTCATCCACATGGCTAACTTTGGGGCATGGCTCTAATACCACTTATAAGGAATCTAGGACACCAAAACCTTTCATATCTTGGGTTTATATAAGTGAGAAACTCTAAATTTTAAGAGTAAGCCACTGATTTTGAGGATCCTTAAGTCTAATTGACTAAAGGAACCTCGAGTTAAAAGTTTTGAGGTATTTGCCTAGGCTAGCACCAAGGGAAAAATACCCGTGCACTCAAGGCGTAGTCTTGCCGTTGAGTTTTGGCTTTGGTGTGTGCATATTTGGAGGCCACACACTTGGGTGGCTCTTTGATACGTGGAAGAGCTTGTTGAGTTCGAGAAAAGCTTATAGATTGGAGGGAGGACTGGAGGAGTCTTCGGTTCAAGTAAGTCTTTTTTTTTTCTTTTTTTAATTAGAGTTCTTATGATAGTTAGCATGTTTAGGTTTATGTTCTTTGCATGTTTTATGAGTTTTATGCTTAGAATATATAGTAACATGCCTAGGCTTGTAGAATAATAAAAACAAATGGGTATTGAGCAAAGGGAAATCGACATAATAATTTTAATTTTCCGCTGCATACTCGCGGCTGCTTCCCAATAAGTGGTATCAGAGCTATGCCTCAGAGTTAGCCATGTGGATGAATCCTCGGAATACAAAACAAAAAGGTGGTGAGCCTCGATCGTGATCCATAAATATGCTCGGTTAGATAGGCGGTGTGCTCTGGTCTTCATGGACATGTCCTAATCCCAACACGGTGAAGAGGAGTTGGCCTAGGCTAGAGTGGACTGATGGATGATCGTTTGAGGGGAGGCTCGGTAGTCATTTGTTCGAGGGGAGGATTGTTGGGTGTGCAAACAAAGTCCCAAAGTCCTATATTGGTTAGAAATAAGGAAGATCATGGGCATATAAGGATGAACATGTATCTTCATTGGTATGAGACCTTTTGGGTATAACCCAAGAGCAAATCCATAAGGGCTTAGGCCCAAAGTGGACAATTTCATACCAATATGGAGATAGTGGTATCCTAGGTTCCTTACACCTAAGGTGGCTGGTATTTTTGAGATGGATCCTATTGTTGCACTTACAAATCAAGTGTCATCCCTCATGACTCATTTAACAGCATTGACCAATCAACAGGGCCAACCATCTATTGAAGTTGCATCTGCTAATGGAATGATCTACGTGATTGAGGATATGAGCAAGTTAAATATGTGAACAATCGAAACTTTAACAATTATAGAGGCAATCATATGCCTAATCTGAACTTGTCATATGCCAATATATATAATGTCTTGCAACCTTCGTCTGGCTTCAACAATAAAAGAGCTTAGCAGAAAAATTCCCTAGAAGACCTCATGAGCACGTTTGTTGCTAATACTTCAGAGAGGTTTGAGAAAGACGAGTCGAGGCTGACTAATATTGAAACACAGATGGGTAATATAAGGGCAATGATGAAGTCCTTAGAACTACAGATTGGGCAGCTTGCTTCTTCCATGCCCAACCAACAGAAATGGGTGTTTCCTAGTAATACTTCAACCCTAAAGAGCAGTATCAAGCCATAACCCTCATGAGTCGAAAAGAGATTAAAGATACCTCTCAAGACTTAAGCAATAAAGAAAAAGAAGCGGCATTTCAATAGGAAATGGTAACAGAAGAAAAGAACAGTGCAATAACTCCTCTATATAAGCCACCACTCGTCCCAAAGACAGATTTCTCGTACCTTCAGTGCTTTTAAAAGAAGAAATTGAATGCTCAATTTGCAAAATTTCTATATGTCTTCAAAAATATCCATATCAACATCCATTTCCCAGACGCTTTGGAATAAATGCCAAACTATGTGAAGTTTATTAAGGAGATAATATCAAAGAAATGGAAGTTGGGAGATTTTGAAACAGTAGCACTCATAGAAGAGTGTAGTGCTATCATACAAAAGAAGCTTCCTCCAAAACTAAAGATTCCTTGCAGTTTTACCATACCATGCACTATTGGGAATCAATATTTGGTAAGACGTTATACGATTTGGGTACAAGAATCAATCTCATGCCCTTATCCATCTACAAACAGTTGGGCATAGTTGAGGTAAAGCCAACCACTGTCACATTGCAACTAGCGGATAGATCTATCACCTACCAATGAGGAATAGTAGAGAATGTCTTGGTTAAGGTGGATAAGTTTTACTTTCCTGCAGATTTCCTTATTCTTGATATGGAAAAGGACCATGACGTCCCAATCATCCTTGGGAGACCTTTCATGGCAGCAGGCAGAGCGGTCATTGATGTGCAGAAAGGTGAACTGAAAATGAGATTTCAAGATGAAAAAATCACCTTCAGTGTTTTCAAAGA
This sequence comes from Zanthoxylum bungeanum, assembly GCA_019454045.1. Classification (NCBI taxonomy): domain Eukaryota; kingdom Viridiplantae; phylum Streptophyta; class Magnoliopsida; order Sapindales; family Rutaceae; genus Zanthoxylum; species Zanthoxylum bungeanum. Next base: position 151,355 of record SKCR01040274.1, on the reverse strand, counting down.
CATGCTGAATCCTCAAGGTGTTGCATAATGTCAAAGGGTAGATATTATAGAGAAGAGAGTTGCAAACACGCAAGTGAATCAGTATTTCAGCAACCTACGAGCATAGTGCATCCATGCATAAAAGAAGATTCTCCGCACCCAGAACTGAAACCAATCCCAAAGCACCGTAAAAAAGGAAATCAAGAGTCAATGTTCTCTTGAAGATGATCCTTGGAAAGCTAAAAAGATGGTCGAACTAATTTTACCGAATGTGCAGTCTAGAATTTCAAACTGAGGGAAAATATACAGATCTTGGAGGACCGTCTTGTTAGGGTTGGTGCTCTGAGTGCCAATTTTATTATGTATTTCTTTGTAAATACTAATTTAATATTTTATTATGAATAAAATGAACAGTTTCTTTTATATAACTTCTTCTTTAATATGGTAAAGACGTAACCGACCTTAGAATGATTAGTTATGATATTATTGTAAAAGTGTCGCAACTGAAATTGATTTGTATCATGAAGTTGTCATTCTTAGACAGTTCCCGGTCAAGGTTTACACTATTTGGTCAGTAACCTGTTGAGACTAGTACATGTCGTATATTGGAATCTTGGATTCCGATGGTTTCTTAATGAACCATGAGTCTTGGAGACTCGTATAGATGTGTAGGTGTTTATAGCGGATAAATACTGAACGACTAATCGAAGATTCTTAATGGATGGTACACCAATGTCAATAAGAATCTTCTCGTGTTGAGTGAGCATAGTGATTCTTTGACTTGAGCTACCATTGTGGATATATGAGTTATCCTCCATACTTAGATGACAGTCACATCACCGATCTATTTAGATCAGATCTCCGTCTGTTCATTGGGTGTGGACTGATGCTTATGATATCATGTGTGTATCAAGAAAGGATCTGTCAGCTCTGTGTACGGAGCATAGGTATTCAATATGGAATTAGCAATCTGTTAAATCCATGGGCCCGTGGTACACTGTAGAAATTAGTTCTAAGTGTTATTAGTGGATTGCTAATAGAAATATCGATGTGGTTATATCTATAGAGATTTGACGTTTGTATCTATATCTCTGGAATAATACGGATACCTGTGACAGATGGATTATACGTATGCAGTGACATCGACTTGTATGATTCAGAGAGTTTATCCGTGTTCATCATAATTTACGAGTGGGTGAATTATGGACATAAAATTTGATTTCGTGATGGTTATAACTGAACATAGAGAGTCTCACTAATGAGATATTCTCGTAGAGAACTAGGGAAACTGTTATGAATAATACTGATTATTTATAACTCATTTAATGGTTAAACGATAAATACATGCAATCAGGACCTAACAGTCATTTTCGAATTAATGTGTATTTATATTTAATACTTGATTTTATTAAATACACATTAATTAAATATCAAATTGTGATGTTTGACATATATCATTGATATATGTATTTGAGATATTTAATGTAAATATAATACATATATTTAAGATATTTATATTTATTATTTAATTATTTAATTGTTAAATAATTAAATGTATTAATAAAGTAAATATCTTTTATAATGATTAAGCTTGTAAATGGCATGAAACCATTGGAACAGATTTTGTTTGCTTTATTAAAGATAAAGTGTTAACTTTAATTTTGCAAAATGTGTGCCAATGAATTTTGAACAAAAATAAAATAATTGTTATTTATTTTCGTTATAAAAAAAATTGGCAATTTGGAAAATTAAATAATATAATTGTTTTGTTTCATTTTCTCAAACCAACACAAGTTATATAAAAATTACAAAGTGAGTTGAGAGAGTTTTGAAGGAAAACCAAAGAAAAACTTAAGCTTTTTGGAAATTTTGTAAGTATTTCTTAATTTCCTTCAAGATAGAAATTGTTTCTATTATTCTTATCTTCAATTGTGCTGCTAAGATTCATGTCTCTACTCTTTAGTTTGTAATTAAATTTATTGGAAACTTGTTTGAAGTTGTTTAGCATGTATAATTAATTAATGAGCTTATTAGTTGTAATTAAGCTTATTAGATTAATTAAAGATTAAAGTTGCCATTCTAGAGTTGATTATCCATTCATAATTAACCTAGAATTGTTATTGATTAATTTCATGATGGTGAGACTTGATTGGTGTGGTAATAGATTGATTAAAGTGTTGAATTTTCAATTTAATATAAATTGTCCAATTTGAGTAATTTGTGAAATTAGGGTTCTTAAACTAATCAAATTTTGGGGCTTTTCATATATATGATATAATTTGATGTATATTTGATGTATTTTAAATTTGGGATTGATTGGATTTGATCTTTACATGTTTTGAACATTTGGGGCCAAATTGCAATTAAAGAAAAAAACTAGGGTGCTCTCGGCGGGTTTGTGTTGCAATTTGTAATTTCATGTATTAGACATGTATAAATTATTTTGGGATTGATTTCGAATCAATTAAATATGTATTTCACTATTAAAGGACCAAAATGATTAAATTGCAAAACTTTGGGGTAATTCGATAATTAAAAGAAATTTGATTTCTTGGGTTAAAATTTCAGATTTTAAGTATTGGTTAATTAAATAAATAAGTTTATTTAATTGTTCCAAGAAAAAATTTTGAAATCGGAAAAATATGTTTTTCGCTTTCCGCCGCTAACCCTATAATTCTGTATAAAACCCCAACACTTTTATAGTTACATTGCCACACCTCGCCAAGCTGTCTTTTTCATGCCATAATAACCGGTGGATACTAAAGAAGAAGGCACATGAGTACCCGGTCCATTACATTGAAGCCACCATGACCATTTGGGTGGTTGCAAGGAGGCACCCATTGCATTTGTTTATTGTTTATTTTCTTTACTTTATTTTATTATGTTATTTGTTTGTTTATTAGTTTTCATGTTATTTATATAGGTAGCACGACCTACACAAAGCCCACACAACCAAATTATGACCAGCAAGAGCCTGACCAACTCAATGTACGGTAGTGTTATTCCTCACTCTTGTTTCTTTATGTTTATCTTACATTGAGGACAATGCAAGTTTTAAGTTTGTGGGTGTGTATGTAGTGATAGTTCCTGTTATTTATTTTAATATATATATATATATATATATATATATATATATTTATTTAAGTCCTACGTAGTAAAACATATGTCTAAATGATGAGTATTGTTTGCTTTATAATGAAATCTTAGAAACGATAAGTTCCCAATTGATTTTTATCTGATGCCTTGAGTAGGTGATCTCGGTTAGACTCGTAAGCACTTAATAATAGGCTTTTAGCAGTAAGAACCTTGGTAGTTGGAAAAGTGACTAGTTGAAAAAAATTACTTGCTGATGAATTACCATTTACTTAGATGTCTATCTCAATTTGCTAGTGTTATGATGTACGGTATGGTTAAAAATAAAAGAAAAGGAAGGAAAAACAATAAATTTTAAAATAAAGAAACAAAAAAAAAAAGTTAAACCACCTATAACCGATAAGCGTGAAGCTACTCATGGACGAGTGTTAGGACCACCATAAGGAGAAATGCTGCCTTAAAGGGTAGGTATGTTGAAAAAAATTAAAAAAAGGAAAAAGAAGAAAAACATTATACCATACTGAGCATAGAATAGGAAAATACAGAGTACTTTTGAGATATCTAGGTTGGTTTGACCAATCGGATCCCAATTTTTGAGACGAAATCATTGAGTTAGCTTACTTAGGAGTCGAGTTGTGAATGAACTTTTACACACACACACACACTGTGAGTCTGGCTTATATGATTTATTCAAGAACTTGGATTTAAGTTGTATTGAGTACTTTGAAGGTTCTATGATTTCATTGGTATGCATTCTTTGAGGACAATATTATGTGTAACTACCAAGACTTCCTTATTTTATTTGCTTTTATTATTTTTTGCATGATTGTGTGTGAATGACGTTTGTGGGTATCGTTGTTGTAAGCCCTCATGAGACTATGACTCGTCCACTTACTACAAGAAAACTGTGAAATAGAGACGGAAATATCCGTCACTAATCCGTCGCTAATGCACAGTTAGCAACGGAATAGAGACAGACAAATTCTGTCGCTATTCTGTTGGTCACAAAAAAATAGCGACGAAAATATCTCATCCATCGCTAAAATTAGCAACAGAAAATTCCGTCTCTAAATAGAGACGGATAATTCCGTCGATAATTAGCGATGGAAAATTCCTTTTCTAAATAGAGATGGAGAATTAGCGACGGAAAATTCCGTCGCTAAATAGGACGTAAAAGTTTTGGTCGCTGATTAGCGACGGAAATTCCTTTTCTATTTAGATACAGAATTTCCGTCTCTATTTAGAAACGGAAAGTCCGTCTCTAATTTCCGTTTCTAGTTTCCTAGGAAATTTTTTTTTTTTTTTAAAAAAAATTTGTTATCTTTTAAATTTTTTAGAAATTAATTTATTTTAAACAATATTATTAATATTATTACGTAAAATTATAAAATAAATATATTAATTACTTAAATTATAAAATAAACACAACAAATAGTAAAATAAAAATTTTATTATATAATGTTTAAAAAAGTACAACATTAAGAAAAAAAGACATATAAGCTAATCATCCTTATCTCTCTGCTCACAATTAGTCGGAGGATAAGGTGGACCTGAAGAGGAAGGCTGTGAACTCAAGTCTCCCATCATCTGGAAAAACAGCTCCATCTCTGCCATATTCTGTTTAAAATCAAGCATCTCTTCATTTCATTTTCGTTGTTGTATAGTTTGCATCTCAATCCTAACTCACTCTTGTACCTGCTGCTCAAACGTATCATCAAAAGTCGTACCTGTAGTACGATCTACCTGAGCTGCGTAACGAATCTGAATAAGAAAGCGATGCAAGAGAGCCGAGACCGTACACTCGGTATTTTTTAGAATCCACTCCAACGATATCTAAGTATAGGCGATTGGTGTCGAGCTGATTCTCAGACTCACCAGACTTCTCTGAAAACTGAGATGCAATCGCTACCATTTGCTCTACAGCAGCCTGTTGAGGTTTTGGGCCAAATATCCGGGTTACGTAGCGGAAACGAGAAAATCAAAGTTTCACATTTCATTAATTTTCTTAAGTAATTAAAAATAAACTTATTTATTTTAATCACTCAATACTCCAAAAATAAAAACTTTTAACCCATAAATTATAATTTCAGTAAATTACCATAAGACCCTAAAACTTTCAATTTTAATCATTTTAGTCTCAAGTTGTTCAAAACAAGCTTAGGTCATTTCCAATCACAACCAAAATTATTTGTACATCAAATGTACATTAAAAATAGAATTCTGAAAAATTTTGCAGATTTTTTAGTAATTACGGAAATGCCCCAAAACTTTGCATTTTGATTATTTTAGTCATAATTTCTCAAATACATAATTAGGTGATTCAAAATCACTACCAAAATGATTTATACATGTCTAATACATGAAAATACAAAATAAAATTCAAGAAAACTATTTTCCCTAAATTGCCGAGAGGTCCCTCAAGTTTCCAAGAATTGAACTTTAGCCCAAATCAATTCAAAACCGTTCAAGATCAAGTCCAATCAACACCAAAATTAATATGCATCATATATACATCATTAATTAACACATATATGAAAAACCCCAAAATTTGAGAGAGTTATGAACCCTAATTTTATAATTTCCACAAATTGATAAATTACATCAAATTAAACAAATTCAATACTTTAATCCAATCATTACCACACCAAAAAAGTCACACCACTATCAAACAATTCATTAATAATTCTAGGTCATCACTGAGTGGCCTAACAACTCCATAATGGCAACCAAGTCATCTAATGACCAAAAGTGTGCTTATTAACCATTAATAAGCAAACTTTGTTAATATAAATGTATACTACTTTCATTCAAGCTTCCAAACTTCATAACAAAAACAAAAGAAAGTAGAGAAATAAGAGAACAACATATGTTGTAGCCAAGAACAAAAGAAATATTTTTTTCCTTTAAAGAAAAGTTGAAATTAGTTACTAATTTCCAAGATTTCTCCATTTTCTTCTTGGTTTCTTCACTTTTCCTCTCTCAGTCTCTTATGTTTTGTGTTCTTTGAAAGCTTAGAATTATTAAAAAAATGAAAAATGAAACATTATATACTTAGGGTTGCAAATTTTGAAATTGGGCAAAATTGGAAATAAAAATTTGGCAATTTTTAATCAATATTAAATAAGCCAAATTCAATTTTGCTACATTTTCCCAAAAGTAAAATACATGTGCACCAATCATATTTTTCCATTTAAAAGCATAATGATAATAAAGATAAATGTATTTAATTATTCAAATTATTAACAATTAAATAGTTAGATAATTACTTAATACAAATATCTAAATACATGTATCATATTTACTTTAAATATTCCATAATACATATATTTGGAACATGTGTCAAATAATTTATTTAAAAAAATTAATGTGTATTTAATAAAATCAAGTACGTAATCCAAATACTCTTTAACTTGGAAATGACCGAATAACCCCTATCCATGTATCTTTTTCGTTTAACCGTTAAACGATTTATAAATAATCAATATTATTTATAATAGTTGCCCTAGTGCTCTACGAGTATGTTTCATTGGTGAGACTCTCTAGATTCAGGCATATCCGTCACGAAATCCAATTTCGTGTCCATAATCTACCCATTCGTAAATTATGATGATCACGGATAAACTCGTCGAATCATACAGGTCGAGGTCATCGTATACGTATAATCCCTCCGTCAAAGGTATTCGGATTATCCCAGAGATATAGATGAAAATGTCAAATCTCTATAGGTATAATCCCATCGACAATTCTATTAGCAATCTCTTAATAACACTTGAAACTTACTTCTACAGTGTACCAAGGGCCCATTGATTTAACAGATTGCTAATTGCACCTTAAATACCTATGTTTTGTACACATAACTGACGGATCCTATCTTGATACTCACAAGATATCATGAGGATCAATCCACACCCAACGAACAAGCGGAGATCTGATCTAAATAGATCGGTGACGTGATTGCCATCAAAGTGTGGAGGATACCTCATACATCCACATTGGTATCTCAAGTCGAAGGATCATTATGCTCATTCGAACCGAGAAGATTCCTATTGATGTTGGTGTACTATCTATTAGGAAATGTTCGGTGAGTCGTTCAGTGTTTATCCAATATAATCACCTACACGTCTGTACGAGTCTCCCTAGACTCATGGTTCATTAGGATAAACCATCGGACCAAGTCTCGATATACGATGTGTACTGGTCTTAGCGGATTTTACTAACCGACCCATGTTAGTAAATCTTGAGCAAGAACTTTATTTGATAATATGCTTCTAGTAGTGAAACTTCCCGATGTCAATTACAAATTACTTTGTAACTGCGCACTACATTATATATTATAGGGTCTTTGTCTAATATATACATATCACTAAATTATATTTAGCTTCAATCTAATCATAATTAGATCGAATATATATATAAAAGCAAGAAGTATTACCATAAATAAGTAATATTATGGAAAAATGAATTATTCATATTCATGAATCGGACATTAATACGATCCAGATTGGCACTATGAGCACCAACACTAATAATTTCTCCCATTTGCTATAGTGCCAATCCACGATATCATATACACATCTAAATATTTATCACATACGAATGGTCCTCAAGAGCTGACCTTTCATTCAAGAGGTAGGCAACAACAAGTAAGTCCGCTATAAAATATTGAGTTTGTCTAACAAACCCAAAACGCCTCCTTTAACTTGCATCATTCATATTTTTGTATAAACTAAGTTATACATCAATATGACTCAAATGCAATATCAATATTGTGCCATGGCTACTGAATGTCCAAGTATTTATGGATCATGTCTAAAATACTATGCAGACAACCGCAAACACAACACCAATATCAAAACTTCTAATTTATAAAGTCACTTTGCAACTTCATAAGTTACAATTAATTCCACTTACACAGTAGAATCATTTGTGACACTCCCACTACATCTTTTCTGATTCTATATGACGTAGACCTTCTAACATCATAATTAGTCTCAAAACTAATCAGACCCTTGTGATTGCAGACTATATTCTCCATGAATAAGAAACTCGTTCTTAATATCTCAAAGATAACAAAGAACATGTTTCAGACACATCTTATGGTCTTTAGAGTGTCAAAATAATTCGTAATAATTACAATTAAATTGATGTCTTTTAGTCGTATATAATATCGTATTCATTACGCTATCATCCTATGATGCATAAGATTGACTAGACATTCTAATCAATTTCTCTTTCGACAAAGGAATCATCCTTTACGAAGGATGAACACTATATAAAATAGACACACTAACTGTCAAATAGTTATACTAACTGTCATACATATAGTCTTGTTGTGTCTTTTATTAGATCATATCTAATGTACGACTAATACGAGTATCTCACAAGTCTCTTGTTCTATATCATATATAAAACTTTATATCAAATATAACAAAGACTACTCCCACTGCTTTCACGGAGAAAAGAAGACTTAAGTAAACCTTTTACCTTATAAACATCTCATTATTACATTAATGATGATAATGTCGTTAGGATATATAACACTAGAAAGGAATATATATGCTCCCACTTACCCTACTAACATATATGTATTTTCTATGCTTTGATAAAATCATACAATCTGATTGTTATCAAAATTAGAAAACACAGATTTTCGGAAAGCTTATGAGCTAGTATATCAAACTGTGATCAAGTAGAATACAAACTCCAGGGCCATTCTAGAATGAACTCTTTAAACAAAGAAATCACAATGGATCTCTTATTCGAATAAACCATTCAGGAACGCCACTTTGCATTCTTTAGCCAAAATACATAGTTTAATATCAACATTAACCAATAGATCTTTAATTGTTTAATAAGTGCGACTAGAGACAAGTTTCCTCATAATCTACAATAGATTGCTGAGTATAACTTTTCTCACTATCATAATATAAAGGTCAACCTTTAATAAGCTCACTTTGCATTTGCTGCGTAAATAATTTACACATTTTTATGAACAATTCATAACAAAAGCTTAATCAAGTTCAAAACTTGATCGTAGTAAGCTACGTACAATCTTAGATAGATGGTTCAATGCTAAATTCCGAAACCGATATCAAGTATCACTCCCAATATAAGTTATATGATAATTTTCTTCGATAAGAAAACAACAGAACCATTAAGTATCAAATACTTTGTAAATGATTTTGACATCCTATTGAACTCATACGGAAGATGTCTTAGGGTCTTTTCATGTTATTAATGATGTAGTTCCATTTATAATTTATCACTCTCACTTTGGCTTCAATAAGTCAAGCCTTTTCTACAATGGTCATCATCCGATGTTACACACCAAGTAATAAAATAGTTTTATAACTCAAGATCGTAGAAAAGATATTCCATCAAATAAAATACAATATTTTATTAAATAGAATAAATGATAAACTTTTGCTTGTACCTCCAAGGCGCAAGTACTTTCAATTATATAACTATTATACAAAAGAAAGATTCAAATCTTAAACTTTTCAAGATTCGAATTTTCCACCTATACATATCATATACGTAACTGTAGAAGTTAATGGAACATTAATTAAAATGATGAATTAGTGTTACTGGAGCATATCCCCAAGAGTATTGAAACTATTTCGGTAACACTCAATATCAAACGAATCAAATCATATAAGATTCGATTTCTCCCACTGACCAATTCCATCATGATGGAATCGTATAGGAATAATATTGAGTAAGAATCATATTCATTAAATAACCTTAGAACAAATTGCCATAAATACATATGTTTGATCATATCAAACATCTTTGAACAAATCAAGAAAAAACTCACGATGAATTTTAATGATATAATTTTCAAAACTTCAAATCGAATATCATTGAACCAGTCAAAATATTTTATTTGTTTTTCATCAAAAATATATTAAAAGTTCTCGAACCATTCAAGATGTTCAATATGTGTTTTTCTAGAAAAACATAACTAAGTCATGATAGTTCATTAACTAAGTTACGAAGTAAAGAAAACTATCCAAGGCAATTTCTAATTCATGAAACTACATACATCTAATGTATTAGTTTGATAAATCTGTGGTCCAATGACGATCATTGGTTAAATGAGATTTAATCACTTCCTGAATACAATATTCATTAAATGGATAAGGATATGTGGTGTGATCTCATATCAGACCATCCTTTACCATACAGAATAAACATCTAATGCTTATGTGATAAAATCTAATTAAACATTGTTCTAAGTTATTTAGTTAACCGAATATTGTTTTAATGTTTATCTCTACATCAATGAGACTATTAGTCGTTTTAAAATATGTAATAACTTTTTATAAAGAACAAGTAACGATCCAATAGTCACAAATTCTGTTATCAAATATCAAAATAATCATTAAATAATATTTTAAATAACTAGACGGGAGATCCGATATCCAATACCTATAGTTGTCGTATTGTGAAAATCAATATTTCCTATACACATCTCATTTCTTTAGCTTTATAATTTGCCTTCAACTATTCACAACAATTGCAAATAATTGATTATAAAATTGTGTCAGACACATTACCTCTAAAGGTCACTAAATCAAAGAAACGTCATTATCAGATAAAAAAAATACCTAATGGGGTTTTCTTAATGCCAGTCAAGAATCTCGAACAAATTCACGTCAATTCTTACTGCAAAAGAAACTATTCTCTCTAGATAATTATATCCTAAACCGGATATCTATTTAGATTACCTATTGTGACTTAGAAACTAAGTCACTAACCATCTTGATTTTTCAAGAAAATCGAAACAACAGTTCCCGATGGTTTTAACTAATCTAACAATATCCAAGCCTACACCAAATATAGAACATATTCTAGAAATATGCAACCATAAGGAAAGTTAGAAAACATATACAAATAATATGTATGCAGCGGATTAGAAGTTCAATTCTTTCAACACAATAGAGTAAAGGAAACATAAGCAACAATTTTCATAATATTACACACTGCCTTAGTTATGGAATTTTAAACCAAGCAGTACCTCCCACTATTTTATGTAATACCGTAATACCCAACGGAAAACGGGAATTCAATGATTCAATTGAATTCCATAGTGAGAGTTGGACCCCATGAATATATTTTGACTCACAATTTTGGCACGTTCTCGCCTACATATATTCATTAGGTAGACAACTTATTGTCAATCACTCACACGTGACTCCTAGGTTTCGGTCCTGTCGTTTCTTGTTGTGATAGCTTTGGCATGTTTACAAGGAGGCGTACCAAGGTTAAACTTGTCAATGATAAATTCAAGATACTTGCGTAGCCCTGAAAACTTTGGCACGTTCAGGATTTTTACTTTCGGTTTAATTTATCTAGTATCACATATGAATGGGTTTTTATGGGCTAAATCCGGTAACGCAGCGGAAGCGGTGGAAAATCAAATTTTCTGATTTCAAAACTTTTTCTCGGATTAATTAAATAAACATATTTATTTAATTATCCAATAATCAAATTATGAAATAAAAATTCAATAAATCATATTTAAGTGAATTTACCGAATTGCCCTTACACTTGGTATTTTGTTCATTTTAGTCCGAAATTGATCAAATCAATTTTGGATGATTCTAAATCATTTCTAAGATGAACTTAGCATGTTAAAAACATCAAAACACCAAAGGCAACACAAAACCCAATTTTCAATCCATTTGGCCGAATGCACCATTAGGGTGCCAAATTGTGCACTTTGTGATTTCATGCTTCAAAACACATCAAGATGTAATCCAATCAACATGAAACTTTTTATGCATCATATAAACATCCTTATACACAACATAAATGAAAAGCCCCAAATTTGGACAAGGTTTTAAACCCTAATTTTTCAAATTCTTCAAATTAAACAAATTATACCAAATTGGTTAAATTAATTACTTCAATCATGTTTCTTTCATCCAACCAAAGTCTCAACACAATGAAACAACTCAAGATCAAATCTAGGTCATTTAAGAGTGGGTCAGCAACTCTAGATTAGCAACAAAGTTTCCAAAACCATAAAAGAATACTTATAACTACACTAGTCACAAGCTTCCATCATTATACATGCTCAACACTTTTACCAAACTTCCATTCACCAAAAACACAAAGAATAAAGAAAAGAATAACTTAAGAACATCACAAGATGTAGCCTAGATCCTAAGGAACATTTTCCTTTCTAATGGTAAGTTGAGAAAACTTACTAAATCCAAGCTTTTTCTTTGTTTTTCCTTTTCTTCTTCTCTAGCTTCTCTTGTTTCTTTTAATGGAGTTTTTGTAAAAGTGTATTAGGTTAGAAAGTGAAATGAAAATGAAAACAATATATACTTGTTACATATTAGCCTTGGCCGAATTTGGCCAAGCAAATACAACAAAAATTAATTTCAATTTCATTTGCAATTTCAATTTAATCATCTTGAAAAAATATCTAAAACACTTTAAGATAATTTAATTAAGTCAAAAATGCAACTAAATCATTTAATCCAAATATCCAAATGTTAAGATATTTATATTTTAATTAATTTAATCATTTAAAAATTAAATAATTAATTAAATATAAATATATTAAATATATGTATTATATTTACATTAAATATCAAATACATATATTCATTTAGGATATTAGTCAAATATCTCAATTTGACTATTAATTAATGTGTATTTAAATTAATCAAGTATTAAATGTAAATACACAATAATTAAGCAAATGACTATCGGGTCCCTTTAGCATGTATTTTGCGTTTAACCTTTAAACGACTTTATAAATAATCAATATTATTTATAAATGTTGCTCTAGTGCTCTACGAGTATATTTCATTATTGAGACTCTCTAGATTCAGGTATATCCATCACGAAATCCAATTTCGTGTCCATAATTTATCCACCCGTAAATTATGACGATCACGGATAATCTCGATGAATCATACAGGTCGAGGTCATGGAAAATGTATAATTCCTCCGTCACAGGTATCCGGATAAATCCCAGAGATATAGATGTAAACGTCAAATCTCTATGGGGGTTATCCAGTCGACTATTCTATTAGCAATCTCAAAAGGAATGTTTAGAACTAGCTTCTAAACTTTACCACGGGCCCATGGTTTTATCTGATTGCTAATAATATGGACTACCTATGCTCTGGTACACAGAACTGACGGATCCTATCTTGATACATATAGGACACCCTGAGGATCTATCTACACCCAACGAACAGACGGAGGTCTGATCTAAATAGATTGGTGACGTGACTGCCATCTAAGTGTAGAATATGTCTCATGTGCCCACAATGGCATCTCAAGTCTAAGAATCACAAGTGCTACTCAACCCGAGAAGATTCTTATTGACGTTGGTGTACCATCCATTAAGAATCTTCGGTGAGTCGTTCAGTGTTTATCCGCTATAAACACCCACACGTCTATACTAGTCTCCAAGACTAATGGTTCATTGAGAAACCATTGGAATCATATATTCCAGTATACGACATGTACCGGTCTCAACGAGTTTACTATACTGACCAAGTAGTGTAAACCTTGACCAGGAACAGTCTGAGAATGACAACGTCATGATACTACTCAATGTCAGTTGCGACGCTTATGCAACAGTACCATGACTAATCATTCTAAGGTTATTACGTCTTATCCATATAAAAAGATACATTATATTATAGAAACTGCATATATTATTCATAATAATAATGTTTTACAAAAGTATTCAAAAGAAATACAACCGGGAATTGGCGCTCTGAGCACCAACCCCAACAAAATCTCCCACTTGCTCTAGTGCCAATATTGATTGTATCTAATACCCATCGACTCCACGTGTTTATCAAACAGCTTCGGAGGTATGGCCTTCGTCAGTGGGTCTGCTCTATTATCTTCACTCGGTACCTTGCACACGACAATATCCCATTGCGACACATTCTCTCGAATGATTTGGTACTTGCGTTCCACATGCTTCGACTTCTGATGCGCCCTCAGTTCCTTTGCTTGCGCAATGGCTCCAGTATTATCACAGTATAACAGAATCGCATTCTCGATACTTGGGACAACTCCCAATTCTGTGATAAAGTTCTTTATCCACACAGCTTCTTTTGCAGCTTCAGAAGCTGCAATATATTCCGCCTCAGTGGTGGAATCTACTGTCGATCCCTGTTTGGAACTCTTCCAAGAAACTGCACCTCCATTAAGGGTAAATACGAATACAGATGTAGACTTTCTATCATCAGGATCCGATTGGAAATCAGAATCCGTATATCCGTTAACTTGCAGTTCGTTTCCTCCATAAATTATTAACTTATCCTTAGTACCTTTAAGATACTTGAGGATATGTTTAATGGCCATCCAATGGTCATTACCTGGATTGGACTGATACCGACTAGTTACGCTAATAGCGAAACTGATATCAGGCCTCGTACATAACATGGCATACATTATGCTACCCAAACACGAAGCATAAGGTTGGTTAGACATTCTAACATTCTCATCTTCTCTTTGAAAGATGAATCCCATGTCTGAACGGTATGTTTGCTGTCTTACAGTTACCAAAATTATACCGTTCTAAGATCTTATCTATGTACGTTGATTGGGACAACCCAATCAGCCTCCTTTGTCTATCTCTATAGAGTTTTATCCCTAAAACATAGGAAGCTTCTCCCAGGTCCTTCATGGAGAAATTCTTACAGAGGTACGCTTTTACGCTTTGTAACATACCTAAATCATTCCCAATGATTATGATGTCATCAACATATAGGACTAAAAATACGACCATGCTCCCACTGGCCTTCTGATACACACAGGATTCTTCCGAATTCTTGAGAAAACCAGACGATCTAATAATCTCGTCGAATCGAAGATTCCAACTTCATGAAGCTTGTTTAAGTCCATAAATGGACTTCTTAAGCTTACATACCATGCCCGAGTTTTCGCTGGACGCAAAACCTTCCGGGTGTTCCATATAGATTTCTTCATCAAGAAATCCATTTAGAAAAGCCATTTTGACATCCATTTGCCAAATCTCGTAGTCATGATACGCAGCTATAGAAATCAAAATCCGAATAGACTTAAGCATTGCTACTGGCGAAAAAGTTTCATCGTAGTCGACGCCAGGTCGCTGCGTATAACCTTTTGCTACCAGTAGGGCCTTGTAAGTTTCAACCTTACCGTCAGGCCCGCGCTTCCTCTTGTAAACCCATTTACAACCGATAGGAACAATTCCTTCGGGATGCGGAACCAAGTCCCAAACTTGATTCTCATGCATTGAGTCTATCTCGGATTTCATGGCACTTTGCCATTTCACGGAGTCGATGTCCAACATCGATTCTCTATAGGTGAAAGGATCTGCCTCTTCAACTAAGAGAATATCCAGACTCTTTTCTTGTATCAAATACAAGCGTTCAGGAGGTCTAGATACCCTTTCCGACCTACAGAGTGTATGTGTTGAAGGTCCTTCATCTACTTGAACTTAAGGTTCCTCCGTTGGTTCGTTGTTTTCAGGTTAGACTTCATCAAGCTCAACCTTTCTATGATTACCTCCTTCTGACAAAAATTCTACTTCTAGAAATTTTGCGAAGCGAGCTACGAACATATTTCGATGCTCGGTATCATAGAACTGATATCCCCTCGTATTCGAAGGATATCCGATAAACCTAAACTTTTTCCCTCGAGGCGAAAGCTTATCTTGCTGAGTCACCCTGACATAGGCAGGACAACCCAAAACCTTAATATAATTAAGATTTGGTCTCCTACCGAACCATATTTGATACGGAGTCGTAGGAACAGCTTTTGAAGGAATCTTGTTCAAAAGATGTGCAGCTGTTAAAAGAGAGTAGCCCCATAAATAATAGGGCAAATCTGTTAAACTCAACATTGATCGGACCATATCCAATAAAGTTCGATTTCTCCTCTCAGACACTCCATTGTGCTGTGGAGTACCTGGAGGAGTATATTGAGCGAGAATCACATTCTCCTTCATATAATCCATGAACTCACCACTCATATATTCGCCGCATCGATCAGATCGAAGGCATTTAATATATTATCCAGTTTGTTTTTCTACTTCATTTTGGAACTCTTTGAACTTTTCAAAGGTTTCCGATTTATGTCGCATCAAATAGACATAACCGTAAGGTGACAGATCATCGGTAAAGGTAATGAAGTACGAATAACCACTGTGAGCAGTCTGACTTAGTGGACCACAAACATTAGAATGTATGAGTTCCAGTAAGTTAGTGGCGTGGTGTCCAACACCAGAAAATGGGGCTTTGGTCATCTTACCCTGAATACAAGATTCACAAGTTGGATAGGATTCAATGGTAAGATCTGGTATCAAACCATTCCTAACCAATTGGGTAAGGCGTTTAACGCCAATGTGACCAAGCCGCATATGCCAAAGTTCAGTATCATTAATTACAGGTAAACTGCGTTTATTAACTCCAGTATTTAAAATATCTTTTGAAGTTTGCAATGTATAATGACCATGCTGGTTTGGACAACAAAGGATCTGAATATTATTTCTATCATATAAATATAAAGAACTATTCTTAATATTAATACAAAAGCCTTTTGTATCCAATACAAAAAGTGATATAATATTAGCTACACATCCAGGTACAAAATGGCATTCATTTAACAAAAGTGTCTCATTCGACAATGAGATCTCGCATACTCCCACTACAACTGCATCCAAAGAGTCTCCACTCCCGAATCGCAACTGCATCTCTCCGGACTTCAGCCTCCTACTTTCCTTCAGCACCTGCAACGAATTGTAAATGTGAATGGGACAAGCAGAATCTAAAATCAAGTTGGATGTAACGGCTTCACAAGCCAAAGATATATCAATAACTGGAAAAATAAATGTACCTGATGTAGATTCTCTCTCCCTCCTCAGCTGGGCGATGTAGTCAGGACAGTTCCTTTTCTAGTGCCCGACTTTGCTGCAGTGATAGCACTTGTTTTCAGAAGCCCTTTTGGGCTTAGCTATCTTTGCCTGCGGTTGAGGACCAAAACCCTTCTTCTTCTTCTTCCCTTTCTTCTTCTTTCCCTTTGGCCAGGCCTGGGAAGAAGCGGAAATAGAAGTGGGTCTAGGAGGGCGAGTCGGTACTCCCTTCTTAAGGTCCTCCTCCGCCCTGAGCAACATCCTATGTAACTCATGGTAGGTACAGATAGTCCCATTCATGTTGAAATACATCACGAACTGGCGATATGAAGCTGGGAGAGAACCAAGAATGACACTCCTACCGAGAATGTCATTTAGAATGAGATTATGTTGCCTCAATTGATCGATCAAATCGATCATTGAAGAACATGCGGGCTAACAGCTTGCCCCTCATCCAACCGCGCATGGAACAGTTCCATTGCGACTTGTGAACAATCACTTGTTCTTAGTTCTCAAATGACTGTCTCAATCGAGTCATCATTGTATAGGCATCTGACATGCCATAATACTGTTTCTTGAGTCTCGGAGACAGCGATCTAAGAATTTATGATTTAACTATTAAATCATCATTCTTCCAAGTTTCAAAAACTTGGTGTTCCTCCTCCGTAGCATCCGCACCAACAGCAAGTGGCAACGAACCCTCAAGAACATATCCCAGTTTCTCAGAATCGAGGACAATCCTCAAATCCATGTCCCAGTCAGCGAAGTTTTCAGCGCCTTTGAGTTTGTTCACATCTAGCATACGCGCAAACTGATTTGTGAATGGTGCTGCCATCGCAAATCTATCATATAGATCACGAAAAACGATTAGCAGAAATTAAGCAGTTTCATCTAATATCAATAGCATAAACTAGATCATGGATTTTTAATCTAAAAATGCCCCTCCCACTAAATCATGCAATACTGTAATCCCCAAACAGAATACAAAGATTTAATAATTAAATTAAATACAAATAGTGAAAAGTGGATCCCGTGAATATATTTCAGCTCACAGCAGAGGCACGGTCTCGCCTACGTATATTCATCAGGTAGATAACTCATTTGTCAATCACTCAATAGTGACTCCTGGGTTTCCGATCCTGGTCGTTTCTCGTTGTCGCTGCGAAGGCAGGCCCACAAGGAGACGTACCAAGGTTAAACTCGTCAATGATAAACTCAAGTTACTTACGTAATCCTGACAGCTAGGGCACGTTCAGAATTCCGCTTTCGCTTGAATTTATCTAGTATCTATATACATCCGGTATAAATAAATCTCTATCGGCTACACCCTCACACAGAGGCACGGTCTCGGATGTAGTCACAGAGAAGTATTCATAACCGTATTGACAAGACGGACCACATAACATGCATCAAATACATAATTACATTAAAACCTTATTAATCAGGGATTTTCCGCTAAGTGTCATACACCCTAAATCTAATCAAATTAGATTCTAATAAGCATGTATAAAGTCAATAAAATATGATTAAACATTGATTTAATCAAGGATAATCATTTTAGGGGGCCTAGAATCAGACTCGCTCTGATACTATTTTGAAGGGGTTTTTATGGGCTAAACCCGGTAACGCAGCGGAAGCGGTGGAAAATCAAATTTTTCGATTTCAAAAATTTTTCTCGGATTAATTAAATAAACATATTTATTTAATTATCCAATAATCAAATTATGAAATAAAAAATCAATAAATCATATTTAAGTGAATTTACTGAATTGCCCTTACACTTGGTATTTTGTTCATTTTAGTCCGAAATTGATCAAATCAATTTTGGATGATTCTAAATCATTTCTAAGATGAACTTAGCATGTTAAAAATATCAAAACACCAAAGGCACCACAAAACCCAATTTTAACCCATTTGGCCGAATGCACCATTAGGGTGCCAAATTGTGCACTTTGTGATTTCATGCTTCAAAACACATCAAGATGTAATCCAATCAACATGAAACTTTATATGCATCATATAAACATCCTTATACACAACATAAATGAAAAACCCCAAATTTGGACAAGGTCTTAAACCCTAATTTTTCAAATTCTTCAAATTGAATAAATTATACCAAATTGGTTAAATCAATTACTTCAATCATGTTTCTTTCATCCAACAAAAGTCTCAACACAATGAAACAACTCAAGATCAAATCTAGGTCATTTAATAGTGGGTCAAAAACTCTAGATTAGCAACAAAGTTTCCAAAACCATAAAAGAATACTTATAACTACACTAGTCACAAGCTTCCATCATTATACATGCTCAACACTTTTCAAACTTCCATTCACCAAAAACACAAAGAATAAAGAAAAGAATAACTTAAGAACATCACAAGATGTAGCCTAGATCCTAAGGAACATTTTCCTTTCTAATGGTAAGTTGAGAAAACTTACTAAATCCAAGCTTTTCTTTGTTTTTCCTTTTCTTCTTCTCTAGCTTCTCTTGTTTCTTTTAATGGAGTTTTTGTAAAAGTGTATTAGGTTAGAAAGTGAAATGAAAATGAAAACAATATATACTTGTTACATATTAGCCTTGGCCGAATTTGGCCAAGCAAATACAACAAAAATTAATTTCATTTCATTTGCAATTTCAATTTAATCAACTTGATAAAATATCTAAAACACTTTAAAGATATTTTAATTAAGTTAACAAAGGCAACTAAATCATTTAATCCAAATATCCAAATGTTGAGATATTTATATTTTAATTAATTTAATCATTTAACAATTAAATAATTAATTAATTACAAATATATTAAATATATGTATTATATTTACATTAAATATCAAATACATATATTCATTTAGGATATTAGTCAAATATCTCAATTTGACTATTAATTAATGTGTATTTAAATTAATCAAGTATTAAATGTAAATACACAATAATTAAGCAAATGACTATCGGGTCCCTTTAGCATGTATTTTGCGTTTAACCTTTAAACGACTTTATAAATAATCAATATTATTTAAATGTTGCTCTAGTGCTCTACGAGTATATTTCATTATTGAGACTCTCTAGATTCAGGTATATCCATCACGAAATCCAATTTCGTGTCCATAATTTATCCACCCGTAAATTATGACGATCACGGATAATCTCGATGAATCATACAGGTCGATGTCATGGCAAATGTATAATTCCTCCGTCACAGGTATCCGGATAAATCCCAGAGATATAGATGTAAACGTCAAATCTCTATGGGGATTATCCAGTCGACTATTCTATTAGCAATCTCAAAAGGAATGTTTAGAACTAGCTTCTAAACTTTACCACGGGCCCATGGTTTTATCTGATTGTTAATCATATGGACTACCTATGCTCTGGTACACAAAACTGACAGATCCTATCTTGATACGCATAGGACACCCTGAGGATCTATCTACACCCAATGAATCGGCGGAGGTCTGATCTAAATAGATCAGTGACGTGACTGCCATCTAAGTGTAGAAGATGTCTCATGTGCCCACAATGGCATCTCAAGTATAAGAATCACAAGTGCTACTCAACCCGAGAAGATTCTTATTGACGTTGGTGTACCATCCATTAAGAATCTTCGGTGAGTCGTTCAGTGTTTATCCGCTATAAACACCCACACGTCTATACTAGTCTCCAGAAGAATGGTTGGTTCATTGAGAAACCATTGGAATCATATATTCCAGTATACGACATGTACCGGTCTCAACGGGTTTACTATACTGACCAAATAGTGTAAACCTTGACCAGGAACAGTCTGAGAATGACAACGTCATGATACTACTCAATGTCAGTTGCGTCGCTTTTGCAACAGTACCATGACTAATCATTCTAAGGTCATTACGTCTTTACCATATAAAAAGATACATTATATTATAGAAACTGCATATATTATTCATAATAATAATGTTTTACAGAAGTATTCAAAAGAAATACAACCGGGAATTGGCGCTCTGAGCACCAACCCCAACAACATATACATCCGGTATGGATAAATTTCTATCAACTACACCCTCACTGCTTTGGCACTTTCTCGGATGTAGCCATAGAACAAATATCCAAAAACCGTATTAACAAGGCGGACCAAGAAATATGCATCCAATACATATTACTTTAAAACCTTATTAAAATGCGGATATTCCTATAAAGTGTCATACACTTTTATTTAATCAAATTAAATAACATATGCATACATCAAGTAAAGAAAAAATTAAAAATTGAATTTAAAGGCATATTCACATCATGTGTTCAGGTTCAGACCTGCTCTGATACCATTTTTATTGGGGTTTTGGGCCAAATACCTGGGTTACGCTGCGGAAAGCGATAAAATTAAATTTTCCCATTTCATTAACTTTCTTAAGTAATTAAAAATTAACTTATTTATTTTAATCACTCAATACTCAAAAACAGAAACTTTTAACTAAGAAATTATAATTTCAGTAAATTACCATAAGACCCCAAAACTTTCCATTTTAATCATTTTATTCCTAAGTTGTTCAAAACAAGCTTAGGTGATTTCCAATCACAACCAAAATTATTTGTACATCAAATATACATTAAAAATAGAATTCTGAAAATTTTTCCAGTTTTTTAGTAATTACGAAAATGCCCCAAACTTTACATTTTGATCATTTTAGTCATAATTTTTCAAATATATAATTAGGTGATTCCAAATCACTGCCAAATGATTTATACATGTCTAATACATGAAAATAAAAATTACAATTTAAGAAAACAATTTTCCCTAAATTTCTGAGAGGTCCCTCAAGTTTCCAAGAATTGAACTTTAGTCCAAATCGATTCAAAACCGTTCAAGATCAAGTCCAATCAACACCAAAATTAATATGCATCATATATACATTTGTTGGATAATTATGACCCATAGCATCACTATTTGTATAGAACATTCTGTTGTTGTACAAATTAACTATGTGACAAATGAAATTGTTATTTTATCATTTGTAATTAAATTACCTGGATATATAAATGATAAAAGTCCTTATGATTAGTTCCGAATTAATAAGATATGGGACAGTGTTAATCCACAAAGGTTTAATCATTAAATATCCCTAGTCATAGTATTATCGAGACTGGACATCGATAATACGGAATAGACTAGTATTACCCTTGTGCGTGTTATGGAAGCGTAACGACATAGTTCTCGTATATTTGGGTATTGGATACTCATGCAAGTGTAATAGGAGGTTCTGTTTACCGATGGTACGGAAACAGCTTCGCTCTGGATAGACCCCTCAGAATCCCATTGGTAGTATGACTATGTGTCTATGGGAATCCGAATCAGGGTAGGTGTATTTCAACTTAACCGAAGACTTGCATTGCTAATACTTGTGACAATCAATATACTTTGGTTTTGGTCGTTCGGGGCTTTAACAGGTTCTGTATACGCCTCTTCTGGGTATATTGAGAACGTAGTGTATTGGGGGTGATGTCAAGACGGAAGTATCACTTCAGTCATATGGAGATGATGATCACACAAGGATACAGAACTAGTACTCTAAGTGTTATAGCCATCGGGGAAGTATGACTAGGTCATGACTTTCCGATCATAAAGAGACTAGTTGCTTGTGATCCGATATATGCTTCGTACGGGGCAGACACAACTCCAGCCACAGGCCTTGCATGTGACATCTGATACTGGATCGTTATACGCAATACTACGTATACTACGCCTGACAAAGATCATGTATTCCGTAGAAGAATATTTCTGGAGAATTAGGTAGGCACGGTACTTTGCTAGAAGCCAACCATGTCTTGTAAATCGGTAAGTGCGTGGTACCAGGTACGCACGTGTTCGGATAGTCCGATGACCGTATTTACTGCCAATATATCCAGGGATCTCTTGGGTCGCATCCCAAAGATTCACCGATGATGTTTGACTCGAACAATATTAATCTGGGATTAATTAAGAGAGAGAATATTAAGCTGGGATTAATTAAGAGAGAGAAAATTAATTTGTGATTAATTACACCAAGAATTAATCTCGGATTAATTATCAGAGAAAGAATTAATCTGGGATTAATTGCGTCGAGAATTTATCTGGGATTAAATTCGTCGAGAGGAGAGAACGCGATTAATTTGGAATTAATCGGTAAAATAAATTTAATAGTTAAATTAGATTTTACTATTTAATTTATTTAATTGGGCTAAATAATATATTAGATATATTAATTGAAATCAGATTTCAACAGGAAATTAAATTGGATTTTAATTTTAGCAAACAAATTAATTTGGAATTAATTCGCGAGCGATTTTCGTAATAATTTTACTGGGTATTATTATTTAATTAAATTGGATTTAATTATATCGCGACGGAATATTCATTTAATCGGATTAAACGAATCCGAGCCCGAAGTGTGTTGAGCAAGCCTACTTGAATTTTGAATTTAAAGTGGGGCCCACTTCACTTACATCATTAGTCATTTTTGGTGATTGACATGAGTGATGGGTTTTGGTATACTCACTCATGAGCTTGGAAGCTTCAACATCTATAAAAGTTTTGAACTCAAGCTGATCAATATAAGTCCTCCGCAACTTATTTTTGATTATTATTCACACACGAATCACGCTTAGAGATCCTATGGCATGTCTAGGACACTTACAATGGTATCAGAGCGAGATCTAAGCATGATTTAATTTCTAGGGTTTATAGACTTTATTTAGGGATTTTTGCTTGGAGCTTGTAAATGCCTAAATTGGTTGTTTGGACATGGTTGGATGATGATGACTTGGAGTTATGCATGATTGATTTTGTGAAAAATGGATTAGATTATTTTTCCCTAAAATCTATACCTTGGCCGAATACCCTAGGAATTGCTCATGGTAATTTTTGAATTAAACAAATGGATATGTTGATTCACATGAAATTGAATGTTAATTGTTGATTTAATTAGATTGAAATCAAAATTGGATGTTAATTTCATGTATTGCCATGAGATGTGAAGCATGTTATAGAATTGATTTTGCCCCAATTTTGTGTTGGACATGAATGTGGGAATTAAGCATGATTAATTAGATTAATTAGTGTTTTGGAAATACTAGATAAATTAATTAATTGTGTTAATTGCACTTTAATTGAATTAATATATAATTTGGAATAATGTATTAATTTAATTAGTTGTATTTGGGCAATTGGGTTTGGTTGGGCCAAATTTTATCTTGGATGATATTTGGGCCTAAACCATTTCCATAAAGTCCAAAATATGACTATTGGGCCTTTAATAATTTAATTGGGCCTAATGGGCCAAAATTGATTCTATGGCATATGGTGATTCCTAATGGGCCTAGACATTATGGGTTAGAACCATTTTGGCCGAAAGCCCAAGCCTAAAGAATTAATTAAAAGCCCATTGGGCTTTAATTAAATAGTATTGGATACTAATTGGGCCTTTGAGACCCATTAAGATTTGATTTGGAATCCAAGTCTTTAAGGCACATAAATAAGTGTAATTATTTAATTTGAAATTAAATATGAATTAGTATTGGATACAATTTAAATTGGATTTAAAATTGTAGTTCGATATAATTCAAGAATACTTACTTTGAGTATTTATTCTTAAACGAGTTGGACTCGCGCAAATCAAATCGTTGTATGAACATTGGATGGTCATTAATCAAAGATTAATTAATTGGATTAGATTGATTGATAACATACTTTGTGTGAATACTTGGATGTATGTATGAATAATGTATATCAGATGGATATTAGAAGGGTGAGGGCAATTTTTGGAAATTGTTGTAATAAATTTAGAATTTATTAAATTGGACCTGCGTGTCCAGCCTATTACCTATTTTCTCATTGTATTTCTCTTCTCACCAATTCCCCTCAATGTAAATGAGGTTTCTTTAGAAGTATTATGTAATTGGGTAGAAGTAAGAATAGTGCTAGCGGGAGAGAGAAAATGGAGAGATTTTTTCTAGGAACAAATTGTATTAATATCCATCCGCATATCATTATTAATTTTATAGCGCCTTATTATGCTTTTAGAATGCATGCTTAAGGGTGTATGATGAGACCTAATCAAAGATAATAAATTTGTTACCAATTTACGCGAAAAAACCTCAACAAATATTAAGCGTTGTCCTTCCATTGAGTGATTCATTCTCAAGATCCAAGATTGGCACTGGTTTGTTGGCCAAAGTCAAGACCTTTGTCCATCACGGATGTGTTTGAATCATGAAGGCTTTGTTCCACATCGTATGTCTTGTCCAAGTTGTGATTTGTTGGCCAAAGTCAAGATCACTTCTTGTCCATCGACATCGATTACGAAGTTTTCCCACTGTCAATGGGTCCCGCTTAACTGGAATCATTAAGCTTGTTGTGCCAAAGCCAAGGCTTAGTTGATTCAGAGGAAAATGTTAGGAAAATATATTGGATATATTGGCATATATATTAGATATGTTTCAGACTTGGAGGTCCACCTACTGGATCTATGAATTGGATGGGATCCAATTGATCTTAGAGATCTACCTAGTTAAGTTTCATACAACTTGTTGGCCAAAGTCAAGGTTGTGTGTTATTTAATGGGATCCTAGCCCACTAGGAAACTAGGTTTCCCGAGTACTCCACAGAGGGTTAGAGGCTCACTGAAAAATAGTGGGAGGCAAGTATTAAATTTGCAATTTCGTTTAGATACTTGTCAATACGCGCTCATTTCATTTTTCGTCATTATTTATAAATATATTAGTTGGACTAATATTCCATTGTTGTTTTAGTTAAACAGTTGGACTATATTCAAACTATTTCATTTGTGGTTGATTATATAGTTGGACTATAGTAATCAATACATCTGAATGCAACCAATCAATTGTAGTTGATTATATAGTTAGACTATAATAATCATTATATTTAATTGTACCTGAAATCGTTGATTGGATAGTTGGACTATAGCAATCAAGATGACTGAAAGATTAGCGTCAAATGACATAATCCTGGGGAAAATGTCTTTAACGACTTTAATTTTTAGATTGGGAGTAGAACCTCTCGAGCATGAGCCCGGAGTTGAGCGAATAGTAGAGCATGAGATTAGGAAGACTCATTGTGATGATAACTTTAGTGCTCAATCTATTGTGCACAACCAGAGCTTCTTAAAAGGACATGTCCCAAGTTGTCTGCCTAAACTGTGGCAAACAGGGTCACTAGAAGTGTGACTGCCGTATGGACAAGGCAGACATGAAGGAATTGAAGGCGGGACAAGGTTTCAACTTCAAGAATTTTTGTTATAAACATGTTCACTACTGGTTTTAAAATTGGATTTTGATACTAAATGTGATACATGAATATATGTACTGATGTGCGGGATCTGCTGATAAGCAGAAAACTGGCTTCAGATGAGATCGACCTACAAGTCAGAAACAGGACGAGAGTCGCTGTTTTGGCCGTAGAAACCTAAGTTTTGGAACTGCCATTTTGGCATGTACTTAAACTAGGAGATTGTTATAATGTATCTAGTTTGACTAGGAACATTATCTCTGTATCTAGTTTAACCCGTTGTGGGTGTAACTTTATATTCCGAAACACTGGGTGTTTTGTTTATAAAGATGTTATCGAGATATTTATATTAGATATAATTAGTGGTCTTTATATTTTGAATATAAATGAATCTCAAACATATAATATGACAAATAAATAGCTCAAATTGAGTAAATCAAATGAGACTTATTCATGGCATTGTCATCTGGGATGCATTAACAAGACTTGTATATCTACACTTTCGAATAGTGGATACTAGGACGGATTTGATTCTAATTCAAATGATGTCTACGAATCTAGTTCATTAGGCAAAGTACTTTTTACTTGGTAAAAGTGCAAGTGCCACCGATCTGTTAGCCCTCGTTCATGGTGACGTAAGTGGGCCCATGTCTAGCTAGGCTAGAGGTGTATATGAATGCTTCCTAACCTTTACGGATGTGGCATCGAGTTACGGTTATGTGTATCTTATGAAACACAAGTCATAAATTTTTGAGTAATTCAAAAGGTTTTGACACGAAGTATGAAAACAGACCGGTAAAAGTATTAGAACATTACGGTCAGACCATAATGGACAATACTTAAACATATGAGTCGCTCTGAGCTACCAATTTCCTTATGAGGATACGCATTAAACAGTGTAATACTTATTTTTAATAAGGTTCCATAAAAACTGTTAGACAGACTTCATATTAGATATGAACAGGAAAGAAACTGGGTTTCTCATTCCTGAAGATTTGGGAATGCTGGGCATACGTTTGGATGATACCAAACTAGAACCCAAATCAGATAAGTGCCTATTTGTAGGTTGTCCTAGGGAAACCAAAGTATAGTACTTATACAACTCACAAGAGAACAATCTAATTGTTGCTCTCCATGCGGTTTTCCTTAGAGGAATTCCTATATGCAGTGGTAAGTGGGAGGAAAGTAAAACTCGATGAAAATCAGAGTAATACTGTTCCAGGTACCGAGTCCTTATGGAACATAAATAGTTCATCAGGGATGAAACTATACCAATAATCTTCGAATACACAAGAACCACATAGGTCGGAGAGAGTCAGAAAACAATCTGGGAGGTATGGGTTTCTGATCTCACCTGATGTAGACCTCAATCTTATTGAGGAAGACAAACCAGCTACGTATGAGGAAGTGATACAAGGTATTGACTCCTTTTATGGCAAAGTGCCATGAAGTCCGAAATGGATTCCATGTATATCAACCAAGTTTGGACACTGGTTGATGTACCAGAAGGCATTATGCTTATTGGTACTATATGTGTCTTCAAGGAAGACATACATGGATGGCAACATACAAATGTACACATCTAGGCTTGTACAGAAAGGGTATCGTCAACGATATAATGTCGACTACTACAAAACTTTTTCATCTGTTGCCACGATTAAATCCATTTGGATAATGCTTGCTAATGCTGCGTATTTCATTTATGAAATATGACAGTTGGACACCAAAACCGCTTTCCTTAACGGAAACCTTTTGGAGGATGTTTGTATGCAACATCCTGATGGTTTTGTCGTACCAAAACATGCAAACAAGGTTTGCAAGTTAAATCGATCCATTTATGGATTGAAGCAAGCATTGCGTTCTTGGAACTAGCGTTTTGATGTAATCATAATGGTATATGATTTAATTCAAAACGAAGATGATTCTTGTGTATATAAGAAAATTAGTGGGAGCGCACTGACAATGAATGTCCTATAAGTTGATGATGTATTGCTTCTTAGCAATAATATTCCCATACTAAAATTGGTGAAAGCTTGGCTTTCATAAAAAAAAATTCTCCATGTTATACCTGGGACAAGCAAGCTTTATTCTAGGAATAAAGATCTACTGGGATAGATCTAGAAAGCTGCTGACACTCTCTCAGTGTTCGTACGTTTTGATATATACGTGACCTGATGTCTCATAAGCTTTGAGTATATGTAGACGTTATAAGGGTAATCCAGGTGATGGTCACTGGATTGATGTAAAGAACATCCTTGAGTATCTTGGATGAACCAATGATGCTTTCTGTGAATATGGGGAAAGGATAACTTGAGGTAACTAGGTTCACCGCTGTAAGTTTCCAAACCGATAAAACGACTATAAGTCATAATAAGGGTACATATATAGTTTGAATAACGGAACAGTGAGCTTGAAATCTTCCAAGCAAGATACTGTTGCCGAATAAACAACAAGAGCGGAACATTGCTGTAGATGATGCAGCAATAGAAGCATTTTGGATCTACAATATTCCTTATTAGATTAGGAGTAGTTCTGTTAACAGCTGGGCTGGGTACAGCACAGGCTAATGAACCACGATCTCATCAATGATCCAAATATGTACTTTAACTAATTCATCTAATTCGTTTGATCATACATCGTGGCGATGTGATGATCGAATAAATCGCATCAGATAATAACCTTGTAAATCCGCTGACGAAAGCTGTTTCTCAGAAGAAGTTTGAGCGATCCGTATATAGTTCAAGTGTTAGACACTTGAGTGATTGGCTATAGGCCAAGTGGGAGATTGTTGGATAATTATGACCCATAGCATCACTATTTGTACAGAACATTGTGTTGTTGTACAAATTAACTATGTGACAAAGGAAATTGCTATTTTATCATTTGTAATTGGATTACCTTGATATATAAATGATAAAAGTCCTTATGATTAGTTCCAGATTAATAAGATATGAGACAATATTAATCCACAAAGGTTTAATCATTAAATATCCATAGTCGTAGTATTATCGAGACTGGACATCGATAATACAAAATAGACTAGTATTACACTTGTGCGTGTTATTGAAGCGTAACGGCATAGTTCTCGTATATTTGGGTATTGGATACTCATGCAAGTGTAATAGGAGGTTCTGTTTACCGATGGTACGGAAACAGCTTCAAGTGTGACCCACTTCACTTACATCATTAGTCATTTTTGTTGATTGACATGAGTAATGGGTTTTGGTGGAATCTTGTAAAACACTCAACACATTTAATTTTAGAAATTAATCTATCTGTCTTTCCTTGGGCGATGGCCGAATTGGCCTTTAAAAGGTTGTTTGGCCGATTGTATAATAAATGGCCTCTGACGCCTTTTAAGGCTGAAAAGAATAAAAAAAATTAATTCCTTTTTTTTTTCGATATACGCGAAAATGGCCTCTGATTGAATGTGGGCAAAAAGGCATTGACCATGTTTTTTGCATTTTGCCGAATAAAAGGAATAGTTGCTCTCTGTCTTTCTTCTTAGAATGACC
This sequence comes from Zanthoxylum bungeanum, assembly GCA_019454045.1. Lineage (NCBI taxonomy): Eukaryota > Viridiplantae > Streptophyta > Magnoliopsida > Sapindales > Rutaceae > Zanthoxylum > Zanthoxylum bungeanum. Next base: position 121,634 of record SKCR01040274.1, on the reverse strand, counting down.
GATAGCTACCCCTCTCTCTCGGGAAAATTTATTTCTCCTTGGGAGATCAAATTTGTTCCATTTGTTCTAACTAGCACTTATGGGAGTCAAATGAAGGTGATAAGGATACTCACCAATGAGCTTGGAAGCTTCATCATCCATAAAAGTTTTGAACTCAAGCCGATCAATGTAAGTCCTCCGCAACTTATTTTTTATTATTATTCACACACGAATCACGCTTAGAGATCCTATGGCATGTCTAGGACACTTACAACATCATTAATTAACACATATATGAAAAGCCACAAAATTGGAGAGATTTATGAACCCTAATTTTACAATTTTCACAAATTGATAAATTACATCAAATTAAACAAATTCAATACTTTAATCCAATCATTACCACACCAAAAAAGTCACACCACCATGAAACAATTCAAGAACAATTTTAGGTCATCACTGAGTTGCCTAACAACTCTAGAATGGCAACCAAGTCATCTAATGACCAAAAGTGTGCTTATTAAGTATTAATAAGCAAACTTTGTTAATATACATGCATACTACTTTCATTCAAGCTTCCAAACTTCATAACACAAACAAAAGATAGTATGGAAACAAGAGAACAACATATGTTGTAGCCAAGAACAAAAGAAACAATTTTCCTTTAAAGAAAAGTTGAAATTACTTACTAATTTCCAAGATTTCTCCATTTTCTTCTTGGTTTCTTCACTTTTTCTCTCAAGTCTCTTATTTTTTGTGTTCTTTGAAAGCTTAGAATTATTAAGCAAATGAAAAATGAAACCCTTATATACTTAGAGTTGCAAATTTCGAAATTGGGCAAAATTAGAAATAAAAATATGGCAATTTTTAATCAATATTAAAGAAGCCAAATTCAATTTTGTTACCTTTTCCAAAAAGTAAAATACATGTGCACCAATCATATTTTTCCATTTAAAAACATAATGATGATAAAGATAAATGTATTTAATTATTCTTATTATTTAACAATTAAATAATTAAATAATTACTTAATACAAATATCTAAATACATGTATCATATTTACTTTAAATATTCCATAATACATATAATTGGAACATGTGTGAAAAACTTTATTTGACCAAAAATTGATGTGTATTTAATAAAATCAAGTATTTAATCCAAATATACATTAACTTGGAAATGACTGAATAGCCCCTATACATTTATCTTTTTGTTTAACTGTTAAACGATTTATAAATAATCAATATTATTTATAATAGTTGCCCTAGTTATCTACGAGTATGTTTCATTAATGAGACTCTCTAGATTCAGACATATCCATCACGAAATCCAATTTCGTATCCATTATCTACCCACCCGTAAATTATGACGACCACGGATAAAATCGCTGAATCATACTGGTCGAAGACATCACATACGTATAATCCTTCCGTCACAGGTATTCAGATTATCCCAAAGATATAGATAAAAATGTCAAATCTCTATAGGTATAATCCCGTCGACGATTCTATTAGCAATCTCTTAATAACACTTAGACCTTACTTCTACAGTGTACCACGAGCCCAAAGATTTAACAAATTGCTAATTGCACCTTGAATACCTATGCTTTGTACACAAAACTGACAAATCTTATCTTGATACGCACATGATATCATGAGGATCAGTACACACCCAACGAATAGGCGGTGGTCTGATCTAAATAGATCGGTTACATGACTGCTATCAAAGTGTGGATGATACCTCATACATCCACAGTGGTATCTCAAGTCGAAGGACCACTATGCTCACTTGACCCGAGAAGATTCCTATTGACGTTGGTGTACCATCTATTAGGAAATCTTCGGTGAGTCATTCAGTGTTTATCCAATATAAACACCTACCCATCTATAGGAGTCTTCCCAGACTCATGGTTCATTGGGATAAACCATCGGACCAAGTCTCAATATACGACGTGTACTGGTCTCAGTGAATTTTACTAACTGACCCGTGTTAGTAAATCTTGACCATGAACTTTATTTGATAATATACTTCTAGTAGTGACACTTCCCAATGTCAATTACAAATTACTTTGTAACTGCGCACTACATTATATATTATCGGGTCTTTGTCTAATACACAAATATCACTAAATCATATATAGTTTCAATTTAATCGTAATTAGATCGAATATATATATAAAAACAAGAAGTATTACCATAAATAAGTAATATTATAAAAAAAAGAATTGTTCGTATTCATGAATCAGACATGAATACGATCCGAATTGGCACTCTGAGCACAACTCTAACACAATCTATCATTAATAAAAATATATATAAGAAAGCAAAAATGATTTTGAAAAGAAAAAATTAAAAATATTTAACTTATAAACAAAAATTTACATTAATGTCGCTCGATCTCTTATCAATAAAAGTATCATCATTCTTTGTGTGCATATACTTAAACACCTCATAGCCTGTGGGCGCACGTCCTAACTGATGTTGTACATGAATTAATTGACATAAGTCAAATTAAATTAAATTAAATTAAATTAAAATACTTACCATTAGCATGATCAAGCAGAAAATCCGCAGGGTTCAAAAAATTGACTTAGCGAGAGTGAAGTTCTCACTTTACTGGTTTGGCAGCAAACCCTATTCGAATATGAAGCCGGAGAGCGAGAGTGAGTGTGAGAGTGAAACCGAGAGTGAAACAGATTTATGGATTGAGAGATTTAGGGAAAACTTAAGGGAGTGAGAGTGATAGAGAATTAGGGATTTGAGAGAGAGGGAAGGAAATTTGGGGAGAGTGGGGAAAACAAAAGGGAAAAGTGTTGTAATTAAGTAAAGTTAGCGACGAATAAACGAATCCATCTCTAAATAGCGACAAATATTCTAATCAGTTGCTGAAAATAACGATGGATTTTCAATATGTCGCTGTCTTGAGAGATGGATTCGTTTATCCATCATTGTATATAGCGACAGATTTCAAAATCCGTCTCTAAATAGCGTCGTATTCCCAATCTGTTGCTATTTAGAGATAGATTTTGAAATCCATTTCTATATATAGAGACGAATTTGTAAATCCTTCTCTAATCCGTAGCTAATCCGTCATATTTTTCCTGTGATTTTTTATCGCCATTATTAGTTATGGAATTTTGTTCTGTGTTTAATTCCATAGCTAATGTTGTAATCCATTTCAATTCCGTCGCTATTCCGTTTCTAATATTTGAAATGAATTATTTTGTTGCTAATTTCCGTCGCTGATTCAGTATTTTCTTGTAATGATTCGGGCTGCCTAGGGGTTTAAAGGCTTGTTGCATACGCTAATGCAATTGTGATCCCTAAGAAAGTGGCATAGTTAATTTTGGTATTTTTATTTGTTTATTTTTATTTAGTCTTTTGCTCGGGACTAGCAAAATATTAAGTTTGGGGGTGTTTGATAAGTGCGGTTTATACCCACTTATTCCTACATTCTTAGCTTACTATTTTGTTAGATTCTGTATCATTTAATATATCTTGTAGTGTGTTTTATGTTTGATTGATAGGAAACATTAGAACATGGACCTTGGAGCAATTTGACTTATTTTGGGATCTTACGGACGTATCGAAAGCACACGGTAGAGCATAATATCCAAAAAATCACATCCTGAAAATTTGGCCTGGCATCGCGCCACCCAGACAGCTTCCATACATGTTTCCCGAGGATTTGGCGTCGCAATACCACTTTCGGCGTCGCGACGTTGCGATATGAGCCCAGAATCTTCAGCTTTCAGTGTTCTACACTCATAAAGACACCAAAACTTCCCTATAAATACATAAACACATCCAAAACCCTAAAGGGGAGGCTAATACACAACTCAAGACTCAAAACACATATCTTTAGAGAGATCTAAAGATAAAGATTGAAGATTGACAAGAGGAGATGAAGGCGGTGACGTCCGAAGACGAAGGGATTCGATTCGGGTTTAATCTTCTAGTTTCTTTCTTTAAACTCTAATGATTTATATTAGATTCATGACCATGCTTTTATTATTTTTATCTTTAGTCATGAACTAACTCTATTATTCTAGAGGATGATGTAGCTAATACTTGAACCTATGTATTGATTGCCAATTTGATTTTTATGAAGTTTTAATTCAGTTTATTTATGTTCTCTTGCGTTTAATGCTTATTGTTTGTTGACTACAAAATGAGATGATGAATGTTTAATACTATCGCTCGAGAGAGAGAGATTTTGAATAGGATCTAGAGAATATAACCTAGGAGTTTTATAGAGTTCGAGAGAATCTATAATTCATTTGAAATCGTTAACACATAATCACAGAGTGTAATGAATTGTTAATTACTAGATTTTTATAGGGATATCGAAGTTTGTAATTGATAATATATTCACTCGGCACTCGGGATAAGGAGTTAGAATAATTTAGGATTCTTGACTTATAAACAAAGCAACTGAATAAAAATTGAATGACATGATAAATACATAGGGGATACCTAGGTGAAATCAGACTCTAGAATCTATCTCTTCTTGGATTATCTTAATTTAACGTTTTAATATCTTGTTTATTTAGTTTTTAATCTTAATTTAGTTATTTTCTAAATAAACTTAGGTTTACTAATAATAGTACTTAGTGTGAGTTGAATACAATCTTTATGGGTTCGACACTCTTTCACTTATCTTTACTAAAACTTGACATCGTACACTTGCGGTATGATATAAAATATCGCAACAGTGATGGTCTGGTTAGGTGTCTATATACTTACTAGAGTCGGGACTACTGGAAGGAAGAGTTGTCATTCGTTCTGTCGGGACCTAGGTCGACTACTCCATGTCTTAGGGTTCCATAACTTTTATCAGCTATGTTAAGGTTTCCTTTTACGCTACTGTCTTCGCGCTACATTATTTATTTGTCTGAATATACTAAACTTTATTGTCTTTTCCCGCATTTCTCTTTATTATTTCCATATTTTATCTCTTGAATCTAGGTTGTACTATTTAGGCAGTGGTAACTCCTTCTTAAGGGCTTCTTCTAGATTTCTGCTCTCTATCCTTGCTATAGGCTACAACTATACCATTTAATCTTACTGTTTGTACTGGTACCCTTTTTATTCATGTATGTCTCCAACCCCACTGGTCTATCTGTTTAAACTCAGACAGATTCATCGGTCTGATTTATGGGTTTCTTTCTAGTACTGCAAACTTGCCATCTTGACATGTGTCAGGTTCTTTCTCTTTTATCCTTAGAAACCTCATTGGTTCCTTTCTCAGTAACCACCTCTCGAGGTCTGCTGTCTCTGTCTCAAAATACAATATTACGGGTACTATACTTTCTTTACGGTAACCTTTATCTAAGTTGGTAAGAGATGGGATAAAAATCTACATCTCAATGGATGTCGGCGTCCTTGTTCCGGTACTTTGTGTCCTGGTAGAGTCTATTACTCCTGTAAAATAGGTATGAGATAGACTCTGTCAGGACAATTTCCTTAACTGGTCTTACCGAATGGTTAAAATCTGGGTTTGGGTGTCTAGAATCTTTACGTCCTTTTTGGTATTTCATGTTTATTGGGACTTCCAAATCAGATTTCTTACTTCTTTTATCTTTCTAACTATTCTTTACTATTTGGGGAACTTGCTATCTATGCGAGGTACATCTTGGAAGAATTTTCTAAGGAAGAACAAAATATTGCTTAGAGGGAAGAAACCTTACTTACGTAAGAAACCTTACTTAGGTCTACTCAACATTTTACTCTTGCTCAGGCTTACTGTATTCTCTTTTACTACTATAAGTTCTAGTGTTCTCTTTATCATCTATTCATGTATCTCTCCCTCTTACTGCCTCTGGTTGATTGAACATCTATGTATCATTCCTTACTTTTCTTTCTAGCTTTCTCTCCCCACTCCCCAAAGTGAAATATTATTAGAAACTTACTGTCTATCTTCATAACTTGCCTTGGACATTTCAATAATAAACTAGGATAACTACGGAAGGATTTCCAACTAGAATAAGGGTTATGGTTACTTTATTAGGAAGAAGATTCAGATAGCCTTGGGAATTTTACTAACCTGTCTATAGGGTTGAGGACGTACTCGAGGATCAGATACTGGAGAGGTAGTGCCTCGCATATGGGTATCCCAGTCATACTGCGTACACAAGACCCCAACACTCTATACACTGCAGTCACTGACTCCCTAAACTATACTCTAATACCATCTTTATAACATCCCCCTCCAGAAGTTGCTACCGGTATGGAATAGGCTATACTATCTCTTTGAGCCTCTGACTTTCTAACTATGAACAACACTGATATTCTTTTCTCAAACATAATCTCATATATGAGACCATTGCCCAAATCTAAGACATAGAATGCAAAACAGTACACACATTGAATACTCAACATCACTTTTTTTTTTAACAACTCTATACACGAATACTTATAACACAACTTTACTATGTAAATATCTAGAACTTGACTTTAATTGACTTGACTGAACTCAATCCCTGACTTGACTTGGTGGAACCAATACCCTAATGACTACCATCAGTATCCATCCTCTCAAGCCCGTCCTCTAGGTAACCTACAAAATAAGAAACTGGGAGTGGGTTACATTGATGTTCTTTATTTAATGGAAATTATTAGAATTTTTCAATTTCATCTAGTCATGTCTAATATAATCTTATTATATAAAATACATTCATTTTTATGTCTCTACATATTACAGTCTCGATAGAACTATACCATTCATAATGGAATGAACTATATTTTATGACTTTCGAATTTGAAAATTCCTAACTTCAAATCATACTCACGAATAAATTTTGATTATTACTATTTAAATTTTATCCATAAATAGGTATGAAATATTTTACATAGACATATATATTTAATTTAAAGTTATATAAATAATCATGGAATTTTTGATGAAATTTAGAAAGCAAATTAAAATGCATACATGAAATAAAATTGAATCATAAATTTAGTAATAAATCATGTTTCGAACACATTTACTTGTCGGATATAAAAATCCCAACAAGAATGTCGATTCCGGTGCTCAAACCTCGCTCGTTCATGGATTTCAGCATATGCTGAGACATGATTGGCAAATCTCTCTCACTTATGTCTACAGAGAAGCAAATCGGGGGTTATCAAGATGCTTTGCCATGGATAGGCATGGTTTTTTCCTCCTTAGGCATGTTATGCTCTAGCAGGTCTTGTTGAGCTCATTTTTCGACCCAAAATAAAAAGTTTGAAATTGACCCAAAACCGCTCGTAATATAAAATTATTGAAATCAATTTAGAATTTCAACGCTTTAGGCCAATGCAGTGTTGCATTGGAATGTATCTTGATGAATCCGGAAGAAAGTACGAGGAAAAGGAACAAGAGTTTACTTCTCATTCTTGTTATCTTGATGTTGAAATTCAACAAGATTTCAAAAAATTAAGAGCAGCCTCCAAAGTTATTGTTACACAAGGCTACATAAATTGTATCACCATGTTGTTGTAATAGCATAGTCTAGCTGGCAGTACAGCCAATATCCAATTCAGAAATTTTAAATTCTAGTTTCTGACTCCATATGGTAATCGATCTCCTGAACTTTCCGAATTTTCATAGCTTTAATCACTACCATCCCCTGTACAAACGCCGTCCTTTGTTTGTACTCTCATGTCATCATATCCTATCCTCCCTCTCTCTGTGTGTACTATAAATATGTCCATGAGGTTGGTGTTGTAACTCAGAAGTACTAACATGTTCTTTTTAAACATGGAGAAATATAAGCGCAGCCTAGTTCCAACCATATTCCCAATCTTCCTCTTTAGTCTCATCTTCACCTTTTGTTTTAGTCCGGCCATTGCCAAGGAAAAAGAAGCTTCTGAAATCTACTTACAAACTTACATTGTCCATCTAGAAAAGACAGGAGGTGGGGATGCGGTAGATTTAGACAACTGGTATCAGTCATTTTTGCCTGTCTCCGCAGGCCAGAAACAACGCATGGTATATTCCTACCGAAATGTGATTGCAGGTTTTGCTGCAAAGCTGACAGAAGAGGAAGTCAAAGCCTTGGAGAATAAAGAAGGATTCATATCAGCTCATCCTGAAAAAATATTTCCTCTGCACACAACTCATAGTACTCAATTCTTGGGTTTGCACAAAAGCTTAGGACTATGGAAACACTCAAGTTATGGCAAAGGTGTGATTATCGGAGTTTTGGATACGGGTATAACTCCTGGACACCCTTCTTTCAATGACGAAGGAATGCCTCCTCCTCCTGCCAAATGGAAAGGGAAGTGTGAGTTCAATGTGACGGCATGTAACAACAAGCTTATTGGTGCTAGAAGTTTTTTACCTTCAGATGAAACAGGGAAAATTGAGCCTCCATTCGATCTTGTTGGGCATGGAACCCACACAGCAAGCACAGCAGCTGGGAATTTTGTGGAACATGCCAATGTCTTTGGTCAGGCAAAAGGGACAGCAGTGGGCGTAGCGCCTTCAGCTCACTTGGCAATTTACCAAGTCTGCTCAGACGTAGGTTGCTCTGAAAGTTCTATATTGGCCGCAATGGACACTGCTGTTGAGGATGGTGTAGACGTGCTTTCGCTTTCACTTGGTGGTGGTTCAGCTCCTTTCTACGCGGATGGGATTGCAGTGGGTGCATTTGGAGCAATTCAAAATGGAGTTTTCGTTAGCTGTTCAGCTGGAAATTCAGGTCCGTTCTATGGCTCTTTATCGAATGAAGCTCCATGGATTCTTACTGTGGGAGCAAGCACAATTGACAGAAGCATAGTAGCCACTGCACGGCTTGGAAATGGAGCAGACTTCGAAGGGGAATCCCTTTTCCAGCCAAAAGATTTCCCTCCAATGTTGTTGCCTCTTGTCTATGCTGGTGCTAATGGTAAAGAATCATCCGCATTTTGCGAAACAGGTTCACTGAATGGAAGTGATTACCAAGGCAAGATAGTGTTGTGTGAGAGAGGTGGGGTGGTATCAAGAATTGGCAAAGGCCAAACAGTGAAAGATGCTGGCGGCGCTGCCATGATTCTCATGAATAATGAAATTAATGGCTTTAGTACATTAGCTGATCCCCATGTACTTCCAGCAACACATGTGAGTTATGCAGCAGGGTCGAGAATCAAAAACTATATAAACTCAACTTCCACACCAACAGCGACAATTTTGTTTAATGGGACTGTAATCGGCAAGCCATCTGCTCCCGAAGTTTCTTCTTTCTCCTCAAGAGGCCCCAGCATGGCAAGCCCTGGAATATTGAAACCTGACATTATTGGTCCTGGTGTGAGCATTTTAGCTGCGTGGCCAGTATCTGTTGAAAACAACACAAATACGAAATCAACCTTTAACATAATTTCAGGCACCTCAATGTCTTGCCCTCATCTTAGTGGCGTAGCAGCTTTACTGAAAAGCTCCCACCCTGACTGGTCGCCTGCAGCTATAAAATCCGCCATGATGACTACAACTGACATATTTAACCTTGAAGGCAAGCACATTGTTGATGAAAGGCATCTTCGTGCTGACATTTTCGCAATTGGTTCAGGACATGTTAACCCATCAAGAGCAAATGATCCTGGGCTTATTTTCGATATCCAACCGGATGATTACATTCCTTATCTATGTGGCCTAAATTACACAGACAGAGAGATAGCAATCCTTGTACAGCGGAAAGTGAAGTGCTCTGAGCTACCAAGCATAAAAGAAACGCAACTAAACTACCCTTCATTTTCTCTAATATTAGGATCCAGTTCTCAGACATATACAAGGACAGTAACAAATGTTGGCCAGCCCAATTCTCTTTACAAGAACTTGATTTTTGCACCACAAGGAGTAGATGTTGAAGTAACACCAGAGACACTTCAATTCAATGAAGTGAATCAGAAAGCAAGTTTTTGCGTGAAATTTAAACGGACAAGCAACGGAGGGAACACAGAGGACCTGCTGTTTGGTCAAGGATACATAAAATGGGTTTCTGATGAGCATTCTGTTAGGATACCATTAGTTGTTATATTTGAATGAGAGGTTAAAAAACTTGGGAGACTCTCTGGCTGCCTGCTAAGAATAATGTGGTGATGATGTGATCAAGATCATACATTGTCTTGGATAATTTTCTTTTCTTCAATGAACATTGAATATCATTCAATTTAATTCAATCATTAATACTGAATAAAATTGACTTAACTTGAATGAATTTAATATTTATTTTATGATATAACATAATATACGCACTTATTGTAAATTAAAGCAAAAAATTCGATTCTTTTACAAGATCATGTTTCATGTTAAATTTTTTATATATTATAAAGGTGAGGAAAAATTGATTTCTAAGTTCTTACTTTCAGCCCAAGAATCAATCAAAGATGATCATTTCCTTAAAATATAGAAACACAATCCCCATATACTCATACAGTTGGACTTGTTTTTTTCATCAACATTTATCCCCAAATGATAGTTTAGTTGATTTAACTTTTGTAGAAGCAAGATGCCACACACTCAAATAAGTGTGTGTATATATATTAACACTTGTTGCTGTAATGTTATTGTAAAATTGAAAAGTCAATGTAATTAACGTAGTGAGTCCTTTAATCATTTTGAGTTTGTAAGAAAATATTATGCATTCTTAAAAATGATAAAATCATTAAGACTCTTCTAATTTAGTTTAAGAACAAATTATTATTCTCATTTAATCCATCTTCATGTAAAAATGCATAAATTTAGACAAATAATACAATTACATGTTTTTCATTTAAAAAAAAAAATGAAAAATTAGGCAAAGGTGGAGGCTTATTTTTTATTTATTTTTTTTCAATTTTAATTTTAAAAACTAAATATCTCTCAAAATATAAAGTTTTTCAAAAATAATTATATTATTAATTTGCAAATCAAAGTTTTAAAATAATTATCATGGTCAATATGTTTTAACGGAAAAGAATGATAAAAATGATATTTATATTTATAATTTATTCATAAGTCATTTTCAAACATTCATATCTCATTCATCCGACCTCCAAATCACATTTGGTAAAATATTACATACAATTAACATCCATACTTATAACTTATATTAAAGAACTTCTCTCAAATTAGGAATTCCACAAGATTAAAAAGGCCCCAAAATTGCTATATCGCAACAGTCAAAGTCACAATTACAATCACACAGTCATAGTCACTACGGTCTCTGTTAGAAAATTATTACCCATAGCGTCACTATTTGTAAAAGACATTGTGGTTTTTGTACAAATTAACTATGTGACAAAGAAAATTGCTATTTTATCATTTTGTAATTAGATTACTTGAATATATAAATGATAAAAGTCCTTATGATTAGTTCCGGATTATAAGATATGAGACAGTATCAATCAACTAAGGTTTAATCATTAAATATCTCTAGTCGTAGTATTATCGAGACTGGACATCGATAATGCAGAATAGACTAGTATTGCACTTGTGCGTGTTATGGAAGCGTAACAGCATAGTTCTCATATATTTAAGTATTGATACTTATGCAAGTGTGATAGGAGGTTGTGTTTGCCGATGGTACGGAAACAGCTTCGCTCTGGATAGACCCCTCGGAATCCCATTGGTAGTATGACTATGTGTCTATGGGAATCCGAATCAGGGTATGTGTATTTGGTCTTAACCTGAGACTTGCATCGCTAATACTTGCGACAATCAATACGCTTTGGTTTTGGTCATCCGTGACTTTAACAGGTTCTGCGTACGCCTCTTCTGGGTTTATTGAGAATCGTAGTGTATTGGGTGTGATGTCAAAATGGAAGTATCACTTCAGTCATATGGAGATGATGATCACGCAGTGATACAGAACTGGTTCACTATTATGTTGCAACTATCGGGATAATATGACAAGGTCATGATTATCCGATTATAGAGACTAGTTGCTTGTGATCCGATATATGCTTTGTACGGGGCAGACACTATTCCAGCCCCAGGCGTTGCATGTGACATCTGATACTGGATCGCAATGCACAATACTACGTGTACTACGCCTGACAAAGATTACATATTCCTTAAAGAATATTTCTTGGAGAATTGGGTAGGCACTGCGCTTTGCTAGAAGCCAATCATGTCTCGTAAATCGGTAAGAACGTGGTACCAGGTATGCACGTGTTCGGATAGTCCGACGACCAGATTTACTGCCAACATATCCAGGGATCTCATGGGTCGCTTCCCGAAGATTCACCGATGACGTATGACTCGAACAGAATTAATCTGAGATTAATTATGAGAGAGAGAAAATTAATCTAGGATTAATTACGGCGAGAATATATCTGGGATAAAATTCAAATAATAAAGAGAGAACGATTAATTTGGAATTAATCGATTAAATAATATATTTGATATATGAAATGAAGTTAGATTTCATAACGGAATTAAAATTGGATTTTAATTCGGGCGAACGAATTAATTTAGAATTAATTCGCGATCGACTTTAATAGTAATTTTGCTAGGCATAATTATTTAATTAAATTTGATTTAATTAAGTCGTAAAGGAAAAATTCGTTAATTCGGAATTAACGAACCCGAGCCCGGAATGTGTTTGCGGGCCCACTCGGATTTTGAATCAAAGTGGGGCCCACATCAAGTCACATCACTAGTCAATCTCATCACTTTTTTCGTTGATGGAAGTTGTTGGTTTTTGGTGACTTGTAGCTTATACAAACTTGAAAGATGAGTGACCTTTTACCAACTTTGGATTTTGGTATATGATTTTTTTGATTTTGGAAATCAAAAAAACAATTCACTCATCACTCTTTTCTCTCGCTCCTTCAACGTGAAATGCATCTCTCCCTATAAAATTCTTCACTTTGCTGTGAACTACAAAGAACAATAGGAAGAGTTTTGTTTCAAAATTCATCCCAAACTAGCACTTAAATAGTCTTCTAAGGTGATAGGGAAACATCCTTGAGTTTGGGAATTCAAAACAACAAAGCTTGGAGCTAAACATACAAATCAAAAGGAGCTTGGAGCACTTCAAAGGAGCAAAAAATTTTGTTCTCAACACATCCAACAAACCGATCAAAGTGAGTATAATTTCCGCTATATTCACTACAAGAATTATGGCTTTTAGCGTCCAAACATTTAGCGTCGCAATAAAATTCGACGCCAAAACTCACTTTTAGCGTCGAATATCATTTTCGACGCTACATGTCATATATTTTTAGCGAGGAAAAAAGTTTCGACGCCAAATATTCATTTTTTGGCGTCGATAAGCATTTTCGACGCTAAAATTATTACTATAGAGTCGAATGATATTCGACGCTAAATAATTTTACTATTGCAATGCTTTTTGGCGCCAAATATTAAGCTTTTAGCGTCCAACTCGGTGTCGACGCTAAAAACCAACATTTAGCGTCGACTATTTATCGTCGCTAAAGGCTTATGAAGTTTCCACCGACAATCCTTGAATCTTTAGCGTCTAAATTTAAATCGACGCCAAAAAACCAGATATTTAGCGTCGAAATATTTATTGCGACGCTAGAAACTACAACAATTAGCGTCGAATTGTCAGATTCGACGCTAAAGATAGATTAAAATACAGAATGTCACCAACCCTTCTCCCCCTCTATTTTTTCTCTCTCTTCTCTTCATTTTCATCCTCTGAAATCTGAGAATTTCTCCTCTACAGCCTCACAACTCTCCTAAAAATATTCAATAATATTGTAATCAATTTCCGAAAAGGTAAATCTTCTTTCATATTTCTTTATTATTTTCAATTTTATGATTATATATGTTGTTTATATGCTGTTTGTTAGTGATTTATGATTCATATATGTAGAGTAAGTATATTAATTAACAAAATAGAATTTTTCTGTAAACTATTTAATTAATTTATCAACCAAATATATATATAATTATATAATATATATATATTATATATAATATATATATATTTAAATAAAGTATTAATGAATTAGTAATGTTGATTATTGTAATATGATATCTAATAATATATTATTATATTTAGGTATTCTGCTGAAATGGATAGAAATTGGATGAGCTCTCTGGATAGATTGAGTGTTGAATATCGTAATGGAGTGTATGAGTTTATGGAAGTCGCAAAGCACACATTGATGCTGAAGGTCGTGTTCGTTGTCCTTGTGTAAATTGTTTGAATAGGAAAAGGAAGCAGTTAGATGAAGTTCATAATCATTTATACATGCCAGGAATATCACCAACTTACCGTACGTGGATTTATCACGGTGAGCAGTATAATTCTCAGTCACGGTTTTTGATTCCGGCGAAGGGAGCAGTAGTTACAATCAACCTGCAAACGATGAGATCACCGATATTTTGCATGACTTACAAGGTCCACAACTTGGTCATAGTGTTAGTGGTGACATGCCAGTGTTAGGTGGAAATGATCAAAATTTATTTAGTGAACTACTTGATGAGGCAAAAAAAATTCCATTTGAAGGTGCTGGAATGTCGATCTTGAATTTCGTTGTGAAATTATTACATATTAAAGTGATCAATAGAATGACCAACAAAAGTATCGATATGATGTTAGAGTTACTGGCCCAAATGTTACCGGTTGGAAGCGAATTGCCTAAGTCGTACTACGAGGCAAAGAAAATGTTGCGTGATCTGGGAATGGGGTATGAATCCATTCATGCTTGTAAGTTTGATTGTGTATTATTCGTGCGCCGAGTATGAATCACTTGAACATTGTCCGATATGTGGTGAAAGTCGATACAAAGTCCGTGGTATGGAGAAGAAAGTGCCTCAAAAGATATTGCGATATTTCCCTTTAACGCCCAGGCCTGAGAGATTGTTCATGTCACGACACACAGCGACTGATATGATGTGGCATCATGAAAAGAGGATCGGTGCGGAGGGCATACTTAGACATCCTGCGGATGGAACCGAATGGAAGGAATTTGATGACATGTACCCCCGTTTCGCTGAGGACCCCCGTAATGTCAGGTTAGGTCTTGCCTCTGATGGTTTTAACCCATTTGGGAATATGTACAACTCTTATAGCATCTGGCTCGTTATTGTCATTCCATATAACTTACCTCCATGGAATGTATGAAGGATCCGTTCATGTTTATGTCATTGCTTATCTCTGGTCCACGTTCACCTGGTAAAGATATAAATATTTACTTGAGACCATTGATCGAGGAGTTACAAACATTATGGAATGTGGGTGTGCATACCTATTATGCAGCTTCAGAGCAGTATTTTCAGATGCATGTCGCATTATTATGGACCATTAATGATTTTCCAGCTTATGGTTCATTATCTGGATGGAGCACTAAGGGATACATGGCATGTCCAGCTTGTGCGGGTCAAACACCTTCGCAATGATTACGAAATAAAATCGGATACACAGGGCACATGGGATTTCTTGAGTTGAGTCATCCTTGGTGGAGGAGTCAATTATTTAACGGTCAACATGAACCTCAGAGTATGCCCAGTCCATTGTCTGGATTCGACATACTTTGCCAACATCAACATCTCAGAGACAGCACACCAGGTAAACATCCTAATAATAGAGATAAAAATCGAAAACGCTTACCTGAAGAGTTGAATTGGACAGGAAAAAGTATTTTCTTTGATTTAGAATATTGGGGGACTCTGAGTTTGCGACATAATTTGGATGTAATGCATATAGAAAAAAACATTTGTGAGAGTTTAGTGGGTACACTATTCATATTCCGGTAAGACAAAAGACACTGTAAATGCTAGATTGGACCTACAAGATCTTAGAATTCGCAGTGAATTGCATTTACAAGTCACCTCTCGAGGTCTTATTAAGCCTCCTACTAGTTATGTGCTCAATCAATCGGAGAGAAAATCATTCTGTGATTGGCTGAAAATGGTTAAATTCCCTGATAATTATGCATCAATATTGAGCGTTGGGTCAGAGATGATACAATAACGGGATTAAAGAGTCACGATTGTCATGTGCTTCTCGAGATTCTCCTTCCTATTGGCATTCGACCTTATCTCCCCCCGAATGTATGCGACGTCGTACTTGGTTTATGTGGCTTCTTTAAAAAATTATGTCAGAGGACATTACGTACATCTGCTATTGACGACCTTGAGCGAGGAATCGTGATAATCCTATGCAAGCTGGAGCGAATTTTGCCACCCGTTTTTTTTGATGTCATGGTACATTTGGCTGTGCATTTACCGGCTGAAGCTAGAAAGGGAGGTCCTGTCCATTACAGATGGATGTATCCTATTGAGAGGTAATATATATATATATATTATATATATATAATATATATACAGTTTTATATAAGAAAATTCTTAACTTTTTTCATGTGCATAGAATTTAGTATTAATGCAAACTTGTTGTCATATCTGCAGGGCTTTGGGAGATTACAAACAGTATGTGAAAAACAAGGCACGACCTGAAGGGTCAATAGCTGAAGCTGTTATAATAAACGAAGCAATAACATTTTGTTCGATGTACATGCAGAATATTGAAACTCATTTTAATCGTCGGCCACGAAACTATGATGGAGATGCAAGTAATAACCAAGATATCACAGTGTTCCGTCAAAATTGCAGACCATTTGGAGCAGAAGGTGTCAAATTACTATCCCTTCAGGAAGTTGAACGTGCGCATTGGTTTATATTGAGTAATTGTGATGAAGTTCAACCGTATTTAACGTAAGTTTTTCTGGTGCATAACTATTGTATTTTTTCCATACATTAACCGTGATAATTTATTGTAGGCAACATCTAACAATGCTACAATGTCGTGGTGACCACAATGTTGATGGAACACACAGAAAAGAATTTCCTAAATGGTTTCAGACAACTGTAAGTTAGAATATTTTATATTTATTTTTATCCTAACATTAAACATTTCAGTTTGTTATATTAACACATATATTTCTCTCATCGTCAGATTAACAACCAAGTTCAAAATGGTCAATTGGACTCGCAATCCTCATTGGTTTCTTTGGCTTATGGGCCTCAAAAGCAGGCTTATGAATACAGTGGATGCATTGTCAACGGAGTTAGATTTCATACCGAACAGCGAGATGTTACTCATGTGACTCAAAATTCTGGAATTGTAGTCCAAGGAGAACACAGCTCAGATCTAATTGACTTCTGCGGCGTAATGCAGTCGGTCATTGAGTTGATATACCGACCCAGACGACATATTGTGCTATTCGACTGTAAGTGGTTTGACACAAATGCCAGAAAGAGGAGAATTCAAGTTCGTAATAATCTAACGTCAATTAATGTTCAACGTTTTTGGTACAAGAATGATCCATACATTTTTTATACCCAAGCACGTTCAGTGATGTACATATCTGATCCCAAGTTAGGAACTGGGTGGATGGTGGTAGAAAAGTTACAACATAGGGCCATCTGGGACACGCAGGAGAAAGATAGAGTTGACATATCAGATGAAATAGAAGAAGTCTCCGGTGTAGGGGTTGGTGCTCAGAGCGCCAATTCCCGGTTGTATTTTGTTAAATACTTCTGTAAAACATTATTATTAGTAATAATATATACAGTTTCTATAATATAATCTATTCTTTTATATGGTAAAGACGTAATGACCTTAGAATGATTAGTCATGGTACAGTTGCAAAAGCGTCGCAACGGACATTGAGTCGTATCATGACGTTGTCATTCTCAGACAGTTCCTGGTCAAGGTTTACACTACTTGGTCAGTATAGTAAACCCGTTGAGACCGGTACATGTCGTATACTGGAATATATGATTCCAATGGTTTCTCAATGAACCATAAGTCTTGGAGACTAGTATAGACGTGTAGGTGTTTATAGTGGATAAACACTGAACAATTCACCGAAGATTCTTAATGGATGGTACACCAGCGTCAATAAGAATCTTCTCGGGTTGAGTAGCACTTGTGATTATTAGACTTGAGATGCCATTGTGGGCACATGAGACATCTTCTACACTTAGATGGCAGTCACGTCACCGATCTATTTAGATCAGACCTCCGCCTGTTCGTTGGGTGTAGATAGATCCTCAGGGTGTCCTATGTGTATCAAGATAGGATCCGTCAGTTCTGTGTACCAGAGCATAGGTAGTCCATATGATTAGCAATCAGATAAATCCATGGGCCCGTGGTAAGTTTAGAAGCTAGTTCTAAACATTCTTTTTGAGATTGCTAATAGAATAGTCGACTGGATAATCCCGATAGAGATTTGACGTTTACATCTATATCTCTGGGATTTATCTGGAAACCTGTGACGGAGGAATTATACATTTGCCATGACCTCGACCTGTATGGTTCAGCTAGATTATCCGTGATCGTCATAATCTACGGGTGGATAGATTATGGACATGAAATTTGATTTCGTGACGGATATACCTGAACCTAGAGAGTATCAATAATGAAACATACTCGTAGAGCACTAGAGCAACATTAATAAATAATATTGATTATTTATAAAGTCGTTTAATGGTTAAACGCAAGATACATGCTAAAGAGACTAGATAGTTATTTGCTTAATTATTGTGTATTTACATTTAATACTTGATTAATTTAAATACACATTAATTAATAGTAAAAATGAGTTATTTGACTTATTCCTAAATGAATATATGTTTTTAATATTTAATGTAAATATTATACATATATTTAATATATTTGTATTTGATTAATTAATTAATTATTTAATTGTTAAATGATTAAATTAATTAAAATGTAAATATCTTACATTAGGATAATTAAAGTAAATGACATTAGTTGCATTTGTTGACCAAAATAAATATCTAATAAAGTAGTTTATAAGATATTTATGCAAGTTGACCAAATGCATTTGAAATGAAAATTGAAATAAAAAACTTGAATTTTATGCTTGAGAATTCCGGCCAAGGCTAAAATTTTACAAGTATAAATTGTTTTCATTTGCTTTTCATTTAGTTTAACCTAATAAACATTTCACAAAAGCAAAACACCATTGAAGGAACTTAAAGAAAGCTTGAGAAAGAAAGAAATCCTAAGGAAGCTTGATTTTAGTAAGTTTTTTCCAACTTACTATTAGTAAGGAAATTGTTCCTTATGATCTAGGCTTCAATATATGATATCTTTAGGTTATTTCTTTCTTTGTTCTTTGTGTTTTTGTTGATGGAAGCTTTGGTGAAATTGTAAAGCATGTATGATGATGGAAGTTTGTAACTAGTGTAGTTGTAAACATTCTTTCAAGGTTTTTGAAACCATGTTGCTATTCTAGAGTTGTTGACCCACTCTTAAATGACCTAGATTTGATCTTGAGTTGTTTCATTGTGTTGAGACTTGAATTAGATGAAAGATTGATGATTGAAACATTTGATTTAATGCACGGGACAGTCTGCACCTACCAGGAGCTACATAGGATGTTGCTCACGGCAGAAGAGGATCTGAACAAGGGAGTACCGACTCACCCACCTAGATCTACTTCTCTATCCGCTTCTTCCCAAGGAATGTCCAAGGGAAAGAAGAAGAAAGGGAAGAAGAAGAAGGCCTTCGGTCCTCCACAGCAGGCGAAGATAGCCAAGCCCAAAAGGGCTGCTGAGACAAATGCCACCACTGCGGCAAGGTCGGGCACTGGAAGAGGAACTGTCCAGATTACATTGCCCAGCTGAGGAGAGACAGAGCATCTACATCAGGTACTTTTATTTTCCAGTTATGATTTATCTTTGGCTTGTGAAGCCGTTACATCCATCTGGATTTTAGATTCTGCTTGTCCCATTCACATTTGCAATTCGTTGCAGGTGCTGAAGGAAAGTAGGAGGCTGAAGCCAGGGGAGATGCAGTTGCGATTCGGGAGTGGAGACTCTTTGGATGCAGTTGCTGCTGGAGTAAGCGAGATCTCATTGCCGAATGGGACACTTTTGTTACATGACTGTCATTTTGTACCGGGATGTGTCGCTAATATTATATCACTTTTTGTACTTGATACAGAAGGATTTTGTATGAATATTAAGAATAGTTCTTTATATTTATATGATAGAAATAATATTCAGATCCTTTGTTGTCCAAATTAGCATGGTCATTATATATTGCAAACTTCTAAAGATATATTAAATACTGGAGTTAATAAACGTAGATTACCTGAAATTAATAATACTGAACTTTGGCATATGAGACTTGGTCACATTGGCGTTAAACGCCTTACCCAGTTGGTTAGGAATGGTTTGATACCAGATCTCACCATTGAATCCTATCCAACTTGTGAATCCTGTATTCAGGGTAAAATGACCAAGGCCCCATTTTCTGGTGTTGGACACCGTGCCGTTAACTTACTGGAACTCGTACATTTTGATGTATGTGGTCCACTAAGTCAAACTGCTCACAGTGGTTATTCATACTTCGTTACCTTTACTGATGATATGTCACGGTACGGTTATGTCTATTTGATGCGACATAAATCGGAAACCTTTGAAAAGTTCAAAGAGTTCCGAAATGAAGTAGAAAAACAAACTGGTAAATATATTAAATGCCTTCGATCAGATCGAGGCGGCGAATATATGAGTGGTGAGTTCATGGATTATATGAAGGATAATGGGATTCTCGCTCAATATACTCCTCCAGGTACACCAAAGCACAATGGTGTATCTGAAAGGAGAAATCGGACTTTATTGGATATGGTCCGATAGATGTTGAGTTTCACAGATTTGCCCTATTACTTATGGGGCTATTGTCTCTTAACAGCCGCACATCTTTTGAATAAGATTCCTTCAAAGGCTGTTCCTACGACACCGTATCAGATATGGTTCGGTAGGAGACCGAATCTTAATTATATTAAGGTTTGGGGTTGTCCTGCCTATGTCAGGGTAACTCAGCAAAGTAAGCTTTCGCCTCGAGGGCAAAAGTTTAGGTTTGTTGGATATCCCTCGAACACGAGGGGATATTTGTTCTATGATACCGAGCATCGAAATGTGTTCGTAGCTCGCTTCGCAAAATTTCTAGAAGTAGAATTTTTGTCAGAAGGTGGTGATCATAGACAGGTTGAGCTTGATGAAGTCCAACCTGAAAACAACGAACCAACGGAGGAACCTGAAGTTCAAGTAGATGAAAGACCTTCAACACACACACTCCGTAGGTCGGAAAGGGTATCTAGACCTCCTGAACGCTTGTATTTGATACAAGAAAAGAGTCTGGATGTTCTCTTAGTTGAAGAGACAGATCCTTTCACCTATAGAGAATCAATGTTGGACATCGACTCCGTGAAATGGCAAAGTGCCATGAAATCTGAGATAGACTCAATGCATGAAAATCAAGTTTGGGACTTGATTCCGCTTCCCGAATGAATTGTTCCTATCGGTTGTAAATGGGTTTACAAAAGGAAGCGCGGGCCTGACGGTAAGGTTGAAACTTACAAGGCCCGACTGGTAGCAAAAGGTTACACGCAGCGACCTGGCGTCGACTACGATGAAACTTTTTCGCCGGTAGCAATGCTTAAGTCTATCCGGATTTTGGTTTCTATAGCTTCATATCATGACTACGAGATTTGGCAAATGGATGTCAAAACGGCTTTTCTAAATGGATTTCTTGATGAAGAAATCTATATGGAACAGCCGGAAGGTTTCACGTCCAGTGAAACCTCGAGTATGGTATGTAAGCTTAAGAAGTCCATTTATGGACTTAAACAAGCTTCACGAAGTTGGAATCTTCGATTCGATGAGATTATTAGATCGTCTGGTTTTCTCAAGAATTCGGAAGAATCCTGTGTGTATCAGAAGGCCAGTGGGAGCATGGTTGTATTTTTAGTCCTATATGTTGATGACATCATAATCATTGGGAATGATTTAGGTATGTTACAAAGCGTTAAAGCATATCTCTGTAAGAATTTCTCCATGAAGGACCTGGGAGAAGCTTCCTATGTTTTAGGGATAAAACTCTATCGAGATAGACAAAGGAGGCTGATTGGGTTATCCCAATCAACGTACATAGATAAGATCTTGGAACGGTACAGTTTTGGTAACTGTAAGACAGCAAACATACCGTTCAGACATGGGATTCATCTTTCTAAGAAGATGTGTCCACAACAGAAGATGAGAAGGTTAGAATGTCTAACCAACCTTATGCTTCGTGTTTGGGTAGCATAATGTATGCCATGTTATGTACGAGGCCTGATATCAGTTTCGCTGTTAGCGTAACTAGTCGATATCAGTCCAATCCAGGTAATGACCATTGGATGGCCATTAAACATATCCTAAAGTATCTTAAAGGTACTAAGGATAAGTTGATTATTTATGGAGGAAACGAACTGCAGGTTAACGGGTATACAGACTCCGATTTTCAATCGGATCCCGATGATAGAAAGTCTACATCTGGATTTGTCTTTACCCTTAACGGAGGTGCAGTATGTTGGAAGAGTTCCAAATAGGGATCTACAGCTGATTCCACCACTGAGGCGGAATATATTGCAGCTTCTGAAGCCGCAAAAGAGGCTGTGTGGATAAGGAATTTTATCACAGAATTGGGAGTTGTCCCAAGTATCGAGAATGCGATTCCGTTATACTGTGATAATACTGGAGCCATTGCGCAAGCAAAGGAACCGAGGGCGCATCAGAAGTCGAAGCATGTGGAACGCAAGTACCACATCATTCGAGAGATTGTGTCGCGATGGGACATTGTCGTGTGCAAGGTGCCGAGTGAAGACAACGTAGCAGACCCGCTGACGAAGGCCATACCTCCGAAGTTATTTGATAAACACGTGGAGTCGATGGGTATTAGATACAATCGATATTGGCACTAGAGCAAGTGGGAGATTTTGTAGGGGTTGGTGCTCAGAGCGCCAATTCCCGGTTGTATTTTGTTAAATACTTCTGTAAAACATTATTATTAGTAATAATATATGCAGTTTCTATAATATAATCTATTCTTTTATATGGTAAAGACGTAATGACCTTAGAATGATTAGTCATGGTACAGTTGCAAAAGCGTCGCAACGGACATTGAGCGTATCATGACGTTGTCATTCTCAGACAGTTCCTGGTCAAGGTTTACACTACTTGGTCAGTATAGTAAAACCGTTGAGACCGGTACATGTCGTATACTGGAATATATGATTCCAATGGTTTCTCAATGAACCATAAGTCTTGGAGACTAGTATAGACGTGTAGGTGTTTATAGTGGATAACACTGAACAATTCACCGAAGATTCTTAATGGATGGTACACCAGCGTCAATAAGAATCTTCTCGGGTTGAGTAGCACTTGTGATTATTAGACTTGAGATGCCATTGTGGGCACATGAGACATCTTCTACACTTAGATGGCAGTCACGTCACCGATCTATTTAGATCAGACCTCCGCCTGTTCGTTGGGTGTAGATAGATCCTCAGGGTGTCCTATGTGTATCAAGATAGGATCCGTCAGTTCTGTGTACCAGAGCATAGGTAGTCCATATGATTAGCAATCAGATAAATCCATGGGCCGTGGTAAGTTTAGAAGCTAGTTCTAAACATTCTTTTGAGATTGCTAATAGAATAGTCGACTGGATAATCCCGATAGAGATTTGACGTTTACATCTATATCTCTGGGATTTATCCGGATACCTGTGACGGAGGAATTATACATTTGCCATGACCTCGACCTGTATGGTTCAGTGAGATTATCCGTGATCGTCATAATCTACGGGTGGATAGATTATGGACATGAAATTTGATTCCGTGACGGATATACCTGAACCTAGAGAGTCTCAATAATGAAACATACTCGTAGAGCACTAGAGCAACATTAATAAATAATATTGATTATTTATAAAGTCGTTTAATGGTTAAACGCAAGATACATGCTAAAGAGACTAGATAGTCATTTGCTTAATTATTGTGTATTTATATTTAATACTTGATTAATTTAAATACACATTAATTAATAGTAAAAATGAGTTATTTGACTTATTTCCTAAATGAATATATGTTTTTAATATTTAATGTAAATATTATACATATATTTAATATATTTGTATTTGATTAATTAATTAATTATTTAATTGTTAAATGATTAAATTAATTAAAATGTAAATATCTTACATTAGGATAATTAAAGTAAATGAAATTAGTTGCATTTGTTGACCAAAATAAATATCTAATAAATAGTTTATAAGATATTTATGCAAGTTGACTAAATGCTTTGAATGAAAATTGAATAAAAAACTTGATTTTATGCTTGTGAATTTGAAAAAAAATAAAAAGCTTGAAGATTTTACAAGTATAAATTGTTTTCATTTGCTTTTCATTTAGTTTAACCTAATACACATTTCACAAAAGCAAAAACACCATTGAAGGAACTTAAAGAAAGCTTGAGAAAGAAAGAAAATCCAAAGGAAGCTTGATTTTAGTAAGTTTTTTCCAACTTACTATTAGTAAGGAAATTGTTCCTTAGGATCTAGGCTTCAATATATTATATCTTTAGGTTATTTCTTTCTTTGTTCTTTGTGTTTTTGTTGATGGAAGCTTTGGTGAAATTGTAAAGCATGTATGATGATGGAAGTTTGTAACTAGTGTAGTTGTAAACATTCTTTCAAGGTTTTTGAAACCATGTTGCTATTCTAGAGTTGTTGACCCACTCTTAAATGACCTAGATTTGATCTTGAGTTGTTTCATTGTGTTGAGACTTGAATTAGATGAAAGATTGATGATTGAAACATTTGATTTAATGTAAATGGCCTAATTTGTCCAATTTGAGGAAATTGAAAAATTAGGGTTTTTAACTAATTCCAAATTTGGGGTTTTTCATATATGTTGAGCATTTGGGTGTGTATATGATGCATGCAAAGTTTCATGTTGATTGGATTTCATTTGGATGAGTTTTGAAGCATGAAATGACCAATGGTCAACTTGGGCACCAAATGGTGCATTCGGCCAAGATAAAGAAAATTGGGGATTTTGGTTTCTTTGGTGTTTTGATGTTTTGAACATCATAAGTTCATCTTAGAAATGATTTAGAATCATTCAAAATTGATTGGATCAATTTCGGACTAAAACGGACAAAAATACAAAGCAAGGGTATTTCGGTAAATTCACTTAAAATTATTTTATTGAATTTATTTTCATAATTTGATTATTGGAATATTAAATAAATATGTTTATTTAATTTATCAGAGAAAAAGTTTTGAAATCTGAAAATCGGATTTTCACCGCTTCCGCTGCGTTACCGGATTCACCCCCTAAATAACCCCTTCATCCGGCAACTTTGAAGATACTGCACAAATATATCATGGACCAACTGTCACCGTTCCGGAAAATATCACATTAACTCGAGCTAGTACAAACGTTGAGATAATTCCTCATGCTGAAGTGAGCGTTGAAGTAGCAAGTGAAGAACAATTTGACACTGAAGATGACTTCGATTCCAGTCACGAATCCTCAAATACCGACGACAATAGTGATTAATGAAGTTACTGTATTTTGTGATTGATGAATAATTTTCTGGATTATAATGTATGGTTGTTGATTTTAATTACTCTTTAGATATGGTTGAAATATTATCGTAATTATTAATAGTATAACTATCACATATTTGTTTTTATTATTTTTAATGGTACACATCTAGCGTCGAAATATAATTTTCGACGCTAAATGACATACATTAGCGTCGACTGACAGTCGACGCTAAATGTCAGATTAAATTTCCCGGAAAAATAACCCTAAATTTTTAATAACCCGCCTATTTTTTGGCGTCGAATTATTCGACGCTAAAATCAAATTAATTCGACGCTAAATGTCTTTTAAATCCCTAAACCCAGCGACCTATTCTTCTCGGCTCAAATGACCAAATTTCTTCCATTAACTCTCTTCTTCTGCATTCTCGGCTTCTAGACATCTACTGCAACGAATTTAAGGTAAGTCTCACTTTTTTATTTTAATTTGATGATGATGATGATGATGGTGATGGTTGTCAATAAGATTGATGAATTTTGATGATGATGATTGTTGAAGTTGATGATGAATTTGCATGATGATGAATTTGCATGATGACATATTATGGTTGTTGATGTATGATGATGAATTTGTATGATGATGATTGTTCATAGAGTGGAATCATTGATGATGATGATGATGATTGTTGATGAATGATGATGATGATTGTGGGTTAATTTTGAATAAAGAAAGAATGGTGCCTAATAAGGAGTCAATAGAGATGTTTAGGAGGATATTGACGCTGGCTAAATGATAGAGTGTGTTTTTGGTGTGTTTTGGGGTGCTTGGGAAGCCAATATTTTGGTTTGATTTCGGCAGACCGTAGGACGTTCGAACGCGTATTCAAACGCAATTCGAACGCCCATTTTTTGCCTTAGACATTCAAACGCGTTAAAGAACACCATACGAACGTGAGCTCACTGGAATTGATCCGTTCGAACACGTTAAAGAACGCCATACGAACGTGAGCTCACTGGAATTGATCCGTTCGAACGTGTTAAAGAACATCATACGAACGTGAGCTCACTGGAATTGATCCGTTCGAACGCGTTAAAGAACGCCATACGAACGTGAGCTCACTGGAATTGATCCGTTCAAACGCGTTAAAGAACGCCATACGAACGTGAGCTCACTGGAATTGATCCGTTTGAATGCGTTAAAGAACGCCATACGAACGTGAGCTCACTGGAATTGATCCGTTCGAACGCGTTATAGAACGCTACTTGAACGTCAGCTCTCTGGAATTGATCCGTTCGAACGCGTTATAGAATGCTACTCGAACGTTCGTTCTCTGGAAACGCGTTATGATGATGATGATTGTGTGCCTTGTGATGTATTGGTTATTAAATGTGCTTCGTGGTTGGTTATATGTATCCCAATGAGTGTGTGACTGTGTGTATGTACGTGTATGATGTTGTTTGTTATTTAACATTTTTATTTTATACTTATTTTTACTCGAATTTTCATGTAGGAATGGTTCGACTTCTATATGACCCAAGTGAATGTCCAACAATATATTGACTACCACATATGGAAAATTTATAAAGATTATAGAACAAAAGTCCTGAAACCAATATTCGACGAACATGGACCTTCGAATGCTCCACAACACAAGCCTGATTTTATAGAGGAATAAGATTGGACATTCTTATGTGAGCTTTGGTCTAGCAAAAAACACGAGGTAAATTTTGAAATAAACGGAAATTTATAATTGTCTTTGTTTTCGGTACTTACAATGTTGGTAAATGCAGGATAAATGTCACGCAAATTCGGAAAATCGAAGTCACTTGTGTTTTAACCACCGTGGAGGTTCGAAGCCATTTATCCAACATCGTGCCGAACATTCTGAGGTAAATATATCCTAACATAAAATTGAACAGTTAATTGTTTTTACTAATTTGAAATAATATTGAATTTATTTTCTGTTTATAATAGAGAAGCACAGGTGAGGTGCAATCATTTCCAGATTTTTTCCGTGTGACGCATTACAATGAGAGGAACAAATGGATAAATGAAGAAGCCGAACGCTGCTATGTAAGTTTCAGTTTTTTAAAATAAAATAATTAATATTATATATGTTAATTTTTTTTTCTCAAATTCTAATATTAACTTATTTTTTGAAACAGAACGAAATGATGGAACTCCAAGATCAAACTCAAGAGACAGGGTCCGACCCCATATCAGATGAGCAGCTGTCGCAATTAGTTTTCAAGAATCAGACAACTTACAATGTTGGTTTTGGCACTCGTAAAAAGCCAACGTCATCTGCACGCAATAGTGTTAATTCGGACAATGTCTCTCTTCGAGACGAGTTAGTCACCACCAAAGACGAGCTAGCCAGCACCCGAGACGAGCTGCAGCAGACTAAGGAGAAACTACAACAGGTCACGGTGGACCACGAGAAGAAGATGATGGACCATGAGAAGAAGATGGAGCAGTTGCAAGAGTAAATGCTGGCTTTCCGTCAGATGTTTGAGGCCTCATTCAGTTATGGTGCATCGGGCTCGAGCGTCCCCCCCATCACAGTAGCAATTAATTTGATATTTGGTTTTGTATAAACATTTTGAACAAACATATTTAATATAATATTTTTTTTTCTAAAACAAATTTAAATATAATATTTATTATAATATTTCGTAATTCTGTTATTAATTACATTTTTTTTCAACAAAATTAAATATTTTTGACCAAAAAAGAAGTAAATTAATAATTTTTAAAAAATAAATTTTTGAACTATTAGCGACGAAATAATTCGACGCAAAAAGTCCAACTTTTGGCATCGAATATTTCGACGCTAATAGTAACAAAAAATGGCCGCTGTAAGCTTACATATAATACTTTTTTAATATACTTTAGCGTCGAAAGTTTCGACGCAAAAAGTCCAACTTTTGGCGTCGATTATTTCGACGCTAATAGTAACCAAAAATGGCCGCTGTAAGCTTACATATAATACTTTTTTAATATACTTTAGCGTCAACACGTTTCGACGCTAAAAGTTTGGATTTTTGCGTCGAAATATTTCATCGCCAAATATAACCAATAGCGTCGAAATATGTACTTTAGCGTCGAAATAAATTGGACCCGGAATAAACTTTTTAGCGTCGCATTTAATTACTTCGATGCTAAAAGTGATTCTCGTCGACATTTCAGCGTCCATTTTTTGCGTCTAATTTTTTCGACGCTAAATGTATTTTGCGTCGAAACCGTGACGTATGGCGTCGAAATAATTCGACGCTAAATGGTCTAATTCTTGTAGTGATTTCTTTGAGTATTCATACATGTTTTATGCTTAAATGATCTTGGAATTGTTCTTAGAGAACCCTACAGTCTCATAATAATAATCACACAATCACAGTTACATAGCCACAACTATAGTCATAATCACACAATTAAGTCACGGTCACACAATTAAGTCACATTCAGACATACAACACAATCATAATGTCAGTTACATTCACAATTGTCAGTCACATTTCTCAATTAGTCACAAACACTCAATCATATTTTTTATTCACAATATCAGTCACATACACAATGCCCAGTCATATTTATTAGTTATGATGGTTGTTACAGATGCTCAATCATAGTTACAATGTCAGTCACGGTTATAAAATTATTTTACAAAAATAAAATTATGTTTTAACATGTCCAACCTTAAAAATTCATTATTCATATGAAAGTTACTTAAAAATATATTTGATGTCCCACCCTAAAAAAATGAACAGTGAAACTTTCACCGTTCCCCTTGAAATAGTTAAAAAAATTATTGCCAAAACATAATTTTTTTAACTATCGTTAATAAAATATACCGTCGGTGTTTAGGTTTTGTAAAACATCTGTCTCCTAAGCTATAAAAGAAACAAATAATATGGGAGCAAAACTGAATTATTCAAGTGATGTCAGTTGGATTGAACTCGACTGCAAAATAAAATGACGACAGGAAAATATTTATGCGTTGTGCATGTAAAGGTTTGGCTGAGGAAAGTTTTCTCTCTTTTTACACATGAATGCAGTGGCTTTCTTCTTAACATAAAATATGAGACTCCCTAAATTTTATCAAAAGGGTGTTATCATGGTTTAATTGAAATCAATTAAATTAAATTGACTAGTTAAACCTTAGCGGCTTTTTTTATCTCTTTGTATACTAAAACTGAAACTGTTAGCAGCTCAAAACCAACTGCAACTCTTTGAATTTTGAAAATTATTCAGCTACAAAACATTAAGATGGAAATTAGCAAAAACGTGGCTAAGGCGGGCCTGTTTGTATTGGACCATCATTTGTGTACGCAGGACGAGCAGGTTCACACGAGTTGAACCAAATCGGGCTGGGATTTTCACCCTCTATATGGGGATTATTAGGGTTGGTGCTCGAAGTGCCAATCCGGATCGTATTTATATCTGATTCATGAATACAAACAATTTATTTTTCCATAATATTAGTTACTTAATGGTAGCAGCTCTTCTTTTTATATACGTATTTGATCTAATTACGATTAGATTGAAACTAAATTTGATTTAGTGATATGTATATATATTAGACAAAGACACTAGGATTTACAACGTAGTGCGCAGTTACAACATAGTTTGTAATTGACATTGGGAAGCGTCACTATAACTTGTATATTCTCAAATAAATTTTCTGGTCAAGATTTACTGATAAGGATCGGTTAGTAAAATCCGCTGAGACCAGTACATGTCGTATATCGGGACTTGGTCTTATGGTTTATCCCAATGAACCATGAGTCTTGGGAGACTCGTATAGACGTGTAGGTGTTTATTTGATAAACACCGAACGACTCACCGAAGGTTTCCTAATAGATGGTACACCAACGTCAATATGAATTTTCTCGCGTCGAGTAGCATAGTTGTCCTTTGACTTGCGATACCACTGTGGAAATATGAGACACCCTCCACACTTTGATGGCAGTCACGTCACCGATCTATTTAAATCAGACCTCCGCCTACTCGTTGGGTGAGGACTGATGCTCATGATATCTGTAGGCACTGTATTTTTGCATATAAGTCCCGATGATGAGCCTCGTATGGAGGCACTACCCTTTAAGTTGCGGAAGTCGCGGGAAACGGACGTGGGAAGGGAAAAGTCAGAAATCAATACCTCGTTAGACTTAATTCGTTTGCTTAGCTTCGGGTTTGCTCGTTGGATCTTTGTTTTAAAATTTATCCTCGGCCCAAAACCCCACAAGCCACACACCACCAACCACACGCCCAAGCCCACCAACTAGCCATCCTACACGCCCATAAGCCTCCAAGCCCATCAAACCCATCCAAAATAATAATTAAAACATTAAAAACATGTTGAAATCTAAACAAATCACCTTCCCGAATTAAAGAAATCAAATCAAATCACCTTCCCTAATTAAAGAAATCAAATCAAATCCAATAAATCACATTCCTAATTAAATTAAATCACATGCCTAAAAACTAAATCAAATCCCACAAATTACCTTCCTAAAGTGAATAGATTTTTCCTTATGACACACTAATTAGAGATACCCCCCCATAATTACATATTTCTTTCCATTCCCGTACAAGGAAAGCCCTAAACTTTTCTTATAAAAAGGACCATAAACCAACCATTCATCCCCCTGACTGGCACATTCACGTCCAACACAAGGAGAATACCCCTCTATTGCCGCCCCAACTACAACACCAAATTAGCCCTTCCATTACCGTGAAAACAACCCATCCCGCACTCTCATCCATTGCCGTAAAAACAACTCACTCAGCAGCCTTCATCCACGCCAAACAACAACCCACACATTCCTCCATATCCACGCCAAACAGCCCTAAGAATTCCCCCTAAACTGTCCGCCTAAACTGCCTCATTCCTTCACCGAAACTGCCACCAAAACTGCCTTAATCACCACCGAAACTACCCATTAACTGCATCCTTAAACCGCAAGTCACAACACCTTATACCACCGAAAATATAGCCCCCAAATTGCACCTTATATCACCGAAAAATAGCATAAAACTGACCCTGCAGTTACCGAAAAATATGCCCAGAAAACAGTCCAGTTTCACCGCAAAAACTACACCTAAAACCCGTAGAAAACAGTCCACCAAATCCCCCACAAACTGCCCAAATAACCATAATAAAACAGAGCAAACGACAGCCCAAAACAGCGAGGCAACGAAGGAAAACAACGAACTAGTGAATCGGAAAAGTTATGGAGCATCAACCCTTCCGACAACCGCGTAATGCACTTCCAAGAGGCGACTTAAGAGGTAAGACCTGAGGGCACCTTTTTATTTATTCCCGTTCATTTTTTATTATTTATTAGTAATTCTTTGCATGCGTATTGTTGATTTATGTATGTTGTGGCCATGGGATGAATGATTTTGTGCTATCTCTCGTGGTATATCGGATGGAAAACCAGACATAAATTCCATAGCTGAATCCGAATGGACGGTAGTGCGGTCTGAACTTGGGATACAATTCCACGTACCGCTTGAGAAACACACATATTTCATTTCATTTAATCTTGTGTTTATTTGTTATTTATTAGAAATATCATGTTATTTTTATGCATGATTTAGTTGTTTAGTATGTTATTTTTATGCATGATTTAGTTGTTTCTTTCGTACTAGGAACTTAATTATATCTCTTAAATATTTATGTTTAGACAATAGATTATTTATTTATGTTTCCGTATTCATCAATTTAATGTGTCCATGAGATTGTGTGCTTGCCGTTACTTCGACTTACTTTTATGCATGCAAACTTAGATATAGGTCGTATCCGAACTTAGATATAGGTTATCTTGCGTATGTATATTGCGTAGACTTGGTTATATTATTGCACAAATCCATTCATTACAAGTGGCATAAGTAAGGGATCATTCCGAACCCAACGGTTTGAGGTCTTCCCTTGCGAGGGGTGAGTGCGACCTTAAATCATTTCCCAGTTCACACTAGGTGGCGACTCCATTTTATTTCTCTGGTTTAGTCCCCCGCGGGCTACTCCGTACTCCGACCGGGCCGCGAGCCTGGAACAGCGTCGCCGATTTCTGTGTTTTACAATATCCTGTGAGTATCAGACATAATCCGTCAGTCCTGTGTACAGGGCATAGGTATCTTGTACGTATCCATGGCCGTGATATAATTCGGAAGTGAGTTTCGAGTGTTATTTAGAGATCTTGAATTTGAAAGTCGACTATAATATAACTTAGGGATTTGACGTTCCTATCTACATCCCCGGTATAATATTGATAGTTTGTGTCAGATGGATTATACGTATGATGACCTCGACTTGCATAGTTTGGCGAGATTATCCGTGGTCATCATAATTTACGAGTGGGTGAATTATGGACATGAAATTTGATTCTGTGATGGATAAACCTAAACTTAGAGAGTCCCACAATATGAAGTGTACTCGCTGAGCACTTAGGCAACGCATTATGAATAATACAAATTATTCATAATACTTCATCGGATTAAATGTGTTAATTCGAATCGTTTAAATAGTTAAATGAAAATACACGCATTAGGGGATTTTGGTCAATTCATAATTAATATGTATTTGTATTTTATACAAAATTTGATTTGATACATATTAATTAATTTTCAAATGAGATTTTAACACATGTCATAAATATATGTATTTTTTATTTAATGTAAATAAAAATACATATATATAGATATTTATATTAATTAATTATTTCGTTATTTAATTATTAAATAATTAAATAATTAGGAATTAAATACCATATCCATAAGTCATAATTAGTATGATAAATGGTGAGATATTATAGGTTACAAATGGCATGTTTAATCAATGTTGTACTTGTCAAATCTTACAAGTAACCTTAGGTTTTTATTTAATTTGATTAAATAAAGTAAAAATGACCAAAATATCCCCTAATTTCGGCTACCCTAGGTATTTAAAACAACCACAATTCCAGTGCTAATTTATATTGGGAAGCGTCACTATAAGTTGCTTACTCTCAAATAAAGTTCCTGGTCAAGATTTACTGACACGGGTCGGTTAGTAAAATCCGCTGAGACCAGTACATGTCGTATGTCGAGACTTGGTCCGATGGTTTATCCCTATGAACCATGAGTCTTGGGAGACTCATATAGACGTGTAGGTGTTTATTTGATAAACACTGAACGACTTACTAAAGATTTCCTAATAGATGGTACACCAACGTCAATAGTAATCTTCTCGAGTCGAGTAGCATAGTAGTCCTTCGACTTGTGATACCACTGTGGATATATGAGAAATCATCCACAATTTGATGGCAGTTACGTCACCGATCTATTTAAATCAGACCTCTGCCTACTCGTTGGGTGTGGACTGATGCTCATGATATCTTGTGAGTATTAGACAGAATCCGTCAGTCATGTGTACATGGCATTATGTATCTTGTACGTGTTTGCGATCTAGTAAATCCATGGTCGTGGTATACTTTGGAAGTGAGTTCCGAGTGTTATTTAGAGATCATAAATTTGAAAGTCGATTATATTATACCTTAGGGATTTGACGTTCCTATCTATATCCCTGGTATAATATTGATAGTTTGTGATAGATGGATTATATGTATGCAATGACCTCGACTTGAATAGTTTGGCGAGATTATCCGTGGTCATCATAATTTACGAGTGGGTGAATTATGGACACAAAATTTGATTTTGTGATGGATAAACCTAAACTTAAATAGTCCCACAATATGAAGTGTACTCGTTGAGCACTTGGACAACACGTTATGAATAATACAGATTATTCATAATACTTCATCGGATTAAATGAATTAATTCGAATCGTTTAAACGGTTAAATGAAAATACATGCATTATGGGATTTTGGTCAATTCATAATTAATATGTATTTGTATCTGATACAAAATTTGATTTGATACATATTAATTAATTGTCAAATGAGATTTTGACACATGTCATAAAAATATATATTTTGTTATTTAATGTAAATAAAAATACATATATATAGATATTTATATTAATTAATTATTTAGTTATTTAATTGTTAAATATCCTATCCATAAGTCATAATTAGTATGATAAATGGTGAGATATTATAGGTTACAAATGGCATGTTTAATAAATGTTGTAGTTGTCAAATGTTACAAGTAACCTTAGGCTTTCATTTAATTAGATTAAATAAAACAAAAATAACCAAAATGTTAGTGTCCTAGACATGTCCAAGGTCTCTAAGTCATGATATTGTGTGTGAATGATCAAGTGAGTTTGCGGAAAAAACTTACATTGAACGGATGTGTGATTTCAAAAATCTTTGTATGTTGATGAAGCTCCAAGCTTTGTTGAATGTTTCCAACCCAAGGGTGAGTTTCCCTATCACCTCACAAGACTCTTTAAGTGCTAGCTTGCTTGATTTTTGAAGCAAAATCAATGGAGAAGTGAAGCCAAGCTCACGGCAAAGAGGGAGAAAGAGAGAGTTGAAGTTTTTGATATATATATATATATATATATTTTAGTTTCCAAAACTAATACCAATTATTAACTTTCAAAAATTGTATATCTTTTCCAAAAAGAAAAGCAAAGTGTGTTAGAAGGAAAAAGCATTAAATGCTCCCATCTACTTCCATCAACTAATAGACAATTGATGTAAGTTATTGGGCCCCACCACTTAAATTCAAGTTAGCTTGCTCAACACACTTTGGGCCCTAATTCGTTTAATCCGATTAAATGAATTTTCCGTCACGACGTAATTAAATCCAATTTAATTAAATAATAATGCATAGCAAAATTATTACGAAAGTCGCTTACGAATTAATTCCAAATTAATTCTTTTGCCCGAATTAAAATCTAATTTTAATTCCGCATTGAAATCTAGTTTCAATTAATATATCTAATATATTATTTTAGCCCATATAAATAAATTAAATAGAAAATCTAATTTAATTATTAAATTCATTTTACCGATTAATTCCAAATCAATCGCGTTCTCTCTTCTATGCGAATTTAATCCCAGATAAATTCTTGTTGTAATTAATTCCAGATTAATTTTCTCTCTCATAATTAATCACAGATTAATTTTGTTCGAGTCAAGTGTCATCGGTGAATCTTTGAGAAACGACCCAAGAGATCCCTGGATATGTTGGCAGTAAATACGGTCATCGGACTATCCGAACACGTGCGTATCACGTACCACGTTCTTACCGATTTACAAGACATGGTTAGCTTCTAGCAAAGCACCGTGCCTACCCAATTCTCCAGAAATATTCAACGAAGAATATATAATATGTATCAGACATAGTATACTATGTATTGCGTATTAAGATCTAGTATCTGATGTCACATGCTAGGCCTAGGGCTGGAATTGTGTCTGCCCCGTACGAAGCATATATCGGATCACTAGCAACTAGTCTCTGTAATCGGATAATCATGACCTAGTCATACTATCCCGATAGCTGCAGCATTTGAGAGTACTAGTTCTGTATCCCTGCGTGATCATCATCTCCATATGACTGAAGTGATACTTCCATCTTGACATCACATCCAATACACTACGATTCTCAGTAAACCCAGAAGAGGCGTACACAGAACCTGTTAAAGCCCCGGACGACCAAAACCAAAGTGTACTGATTATCGCAAGTATTAGCGATGCAAGTCTCAGGTTAAGAAGCATACACCTTCCCTGATTCGGATTCCCATAGACACATAGTCATACTACCAATGGGATTCCGAGGGATCTATCCAGAGCGAAGCTGTTCCCGGTCCAACGGCTAACAAAACCTCTTATCACACTCGCATAAGTATCCAATACTTAAATATATGAGTGACCGGCGTAAACACACACGTATAACGCAAGCGCATGTATCATTAAAGTAGTATAAAAATATCGATCCCACGACGACTTAATATCTAATCTATTAATTTTATCAGGTCAAATGATTACTAGTATCTAACAGGTTGTTTGATTGATTTGAAAGGGTGACGATTCTAAATTTAAAAACAAGTAAATAAAATTATTCGAAAGTAGGTTTTAAGAAAATTCAATATTAAAAACTATCTAGGGTTGTGATTTCTTCCAATATCATTTTAAAGATGAAGTGGTTATCTTAAAGTTGGGTAATATATTGATTTATTAACCTAGAACACTAAATTATGTGTAAGCCTCTGTCGATGGTCAGACACAAATACCCAGTTTAACCCAATTGAACCATATGTCTATGTCAACCAAATTATCTGGATTCATTAAGTTTAAGTTCCAATTATGACTACCCCCGCCCAACAGGTATATGTCTATCCTGTAAGGAAATCTATTAAAGGGTTATCTATCCTCAAGGAAGATCGTGGACTATTGAGTCTACGGTCTTAAACTTAAAATCCCTATGTCTATTTCATTTTAAGTTTCCCAGTTCAATTTTATTAATGGCCAGTTAATGAAAAAGCATTAAGATAATAAATAAATATGTATATTACCCAATCTATAATCTAACCCCTTATAAACCGGTGATATTGGATTTCATCACAACCCCAGATAACTGGTGTAGTTACGACACATATTTACGGGTAGTAAAAAAAACTTAAATAAAATAAAAGACATAAAGTAAAATACTGAAAATTAAATACTGAAAAGTAAATGCTGAAAGTAAATGCTGAAATTAAATACTGAAAATTAAATGCTGAAAGTAAATTACTGAAAGTAAATGCTGAAATTAAATACTGAAAATTAAATGCTGAAAGTAAATTGCTGAAAGTAAATTGCTGAAAAGTAAATTGCTGAAAAGTAAATTGCTGAAAGTAAATTACTGAAAAGTAAAAACTGAAAATTAAAGAAAGAAAAGTACTGTGCGTAAAAGTAAATTGCAGAAAGTAAAAACTGAAAAGTAAAGAAAAGAAAGTGCGAAAATGGAAATTAATTACTGAAAGCTGTAAATAAACAAACAAGATACAATCTTCTTAGTATTCATAAGGAATTCCTTAGAAGAAAGTATCAATTTTACAAATGAAATGGCTTGGTATTTATAGGCAAAATTTTGCCTCCATCAAATCATCCACCAAATCAATTATTAATTGCTCCACTAATTGCTCCACTAAATCCATTATTAATTGCTCCACTAATCTCTTATCATGTTTGGTGATGATTTGATAATTTTTATTATTTATTTATTAATTTATTTTTTTCTTTGAAAATGATTGAAAGTGACTTTAATAATTACACACAACACACTTCTAGATGGTTCATCCATTTCGGGCATGAAATCGTAAGAATTCGAAATTATTTTGTCTTTCAAAGCTGTAGATCTTTGCGTCTTCTTTAATCTGGAACTTGAATCAGCTCAATCCAATATCGGAGTAAAATGTTATGCCCAAAATACGACAAATGCGCAAAACTGGAATTTCCAAAACTGCACTTCGTCAAAAACGCCCTTTCAAGTTTCCAATCTCCAAAATTAAAATATCAAGTCCAATAATTGCCCTTATTTGACCCATATTTCGTCCTAAATGATTTTATTAAGTCCCAATATTATTTTATCTGCAAAATAAACTAAAACACATCAAAACGTTCATCAAACCCGAGAAACTAAACAAAATATTAAGTTAAAGGGGCGGTAAATATTGATATATTTTCCGCTCATCAACGAGAACTATGCCGTTAAGCTTCCATAACGCGCACAAGTGTAATAATAGTCTATTCCGCATTATCGATGTCTAGTCTCGATAATACTAAGACTAGAGATGTTTAATGATTAAACCGTTCGTGGATTAATACTGTCTCATTTCTTATTAATCATAATGACTTTTATCATTTATATATATCCAAGTAATCTAATTATAAAATGATAAAATAGCAATTTCCTTTGTCACATAGTTAATTTGTACAAAAACCACAATGTCTTTTACAAATAGTGATGCTATGGGTCATAATTGTCCAACACAAAATACCCCCTAATTTCGGCCACCCTAGGTATTTTAAGTGAAAATTTTTTCTTTCTCTTTCACTTTTACACCATAGCCGAAACCTCCATGTTAGAAGAGCTCCCAAATTTTGTTGAAGAAGCTTGAAGAGAAAATGATGAAATCAAGAAGAAAGTTGAAAGAAATTAGGAGATTTTGAGTTAATCTTCAATAACTTTAAACTTAGAAAGCTCGTTTCTTGTTCTTGAGCATCTAGAATAGTTCTAGGGTTTCTTCCATTCTTAGATTTTGGGCTTTTTTGATTTGGAGGATGGATTTGGAGGCTAGATGTATGTGATCATTTAATGACTTTTTTCCATTCTAGTATGTTATGAACACTTTATAACTCCTAGAATTGTTCTTGAGTTCTTCATTGGTGGTGGCTTTGATTGGTATAAATATTAATATGATTAATGTTGAAAAAAATGGATTTAAAGCATGAAAAATGATATTTTTAGCACCCAGATTAGATATGGAAATTCTAGAATTTTGATGATGAAAAATATGTTATTTAAATATATTGGATGTGTATTGGGCATTAGAATAATTGTCGGAAAGTGTTTCGGAGTGAAAATATACGAAAATGGCAAAAAATGGTGTTACCGGGTGAGTTTCGGGCTTACTGGGTAACGACTGTCCAAACAGTGAATTGGTCACTATTCAGGAAGCTCATGAACTGCCCAAGTACTATTGGGGCTGATCTGGGCAACCCCCATGTGTATTGGTTGGTCGGTTCGGGAAAAAACGCATATTATGGTATTTTGCGGAAAAAAATTTCGTAAAAGATTCGTAATATTTTCTAAATTATTATATATTGTTATTTGATAACTGACTGGCGTAATCACACGCGTATAACGCAAGCACACGTATCGTTCAAATAGTATAAAAAATATCGATCCCACGAGGACTTCAAACCTAAGCTATTAATTTATGAAGCCAAATTTTTATAAGTATCTAATGGATTGATTGTTTGATTGGATGGTGACTTTAAAATGAAAACAAGTAAATAAAATGACGTGAAATTATATTGAGGAAAATTCAATATTAAAAAAAAAACTATCCAGGGTTGTAAATCATTCCAATATCTTTTTAAAGATGAAGTGGTTATTTTACGTTTGTGTAATATATTAGTTTACTAACCTGGAACACAAAATTCTGTAAAAGCCTATGTCGATGGTCAAATGCAAATACCCAGTGTAACCCAATTAAACCATATGTCTATGTCAACCAAGTTACCTGAATTCATTAAGATTAAGTTCCAATTATGGCTACCCCGCCCGACAGGTATATGTCTATCCTGTAAGGAAATCTATTAAAGGGTTATCTATCCTCAAGGAAGATCGTGGGCTATTAAGTCTAAGGCTGAAACCTAAAATTCATTCGTCAAGTTTATTTTAAGTTTATCACATCAATCTTATTAATGGCCAGTTAACAAGAAGCATTAAGCTTAAGACTTAATAAGTAAACCCTTATATTACTCAAACTATAAAATAACCCCTTATAAACTGGTGATATTAGAATTTATCACAACCCCAGATAATAGGTTTAGCTAAGACACATATTTACGGCTAGTAAAAGCTTAAATAAAATAAAAAACATAAAGTAAATGCTGTAAAGTAAATGACGGAAAGTAAAAGCGGAAAAGTAAATGCTGGAAATTAAAAATGTAAAAATACACTAAAAGAAAATGCTGAGGTTAAAGGATCCACTTTTATCACTACTATTTTAGATATCTCCCTTAATATAATATATTAACTTTGCGTGATATTACCAACCAGCCATATATGCGGTATCCTAATTAAGTCAAATTAATAATTAATTACCAACCGACCAATCAGGCGGTATCCTCATTAAGTCAGGTTAAAACCAATTTCAATAATTAACAACCGATTAATCAGGCGGTATCGTCATTAAATCAGGTTAAAACCAATTTCAATAATTACCAACCAACCAATCAGACGGTATCCTCATTAAGTCAGGTTTTAACAAGTTTATATATTATAATTAAGAGAGATTGATCTAAATATTAGTAATAAAAGCTTACCTTTTACCCCAGCAGGGGGAGTTACCTCCTCATTACTGAAAAGTAAAGAAAGGAAAGTACTATTACATAAAAGTAAATAAAATTAATTACTGAACTGAAAATAAACAAACAAGATACAATCTTCTTAGTATTCTTAAGGAATTACATAGAAGAAGGTATGAAATTTATGAATTGGCTTGGTATTTATAGTCAAAATTTTACCTTCACCAATTTCTCCACTAATTTCTCCAGCAAACATACCACCAAACATGCCACCAAATCCTCCACCAAACATGCAAGCATATTTGGTGGATGTTTGACAATTTTTATTATTTATTTATTTTTTTGTTTTGAAAATGACTTTAATAATTACACATAACACACTTCCGAATGTTTCATCCATTTCGAACATGAAATCTTCCGAATTTGAAATTATTATGAACGTCAAAGTTGTAGATCTTTGAGTCTTATTTAATCTGGAACTTGAATCACCTCAATCCTATATTGGAGTAGAAAGTTATGGCCAAAATACGAAGATTGCGTAAAATTGAAATTTCTGAAATTGTACTTCGTTAGAACGTCATTTCAAGTTTCCAACCTCCAAAATCCAAATGTCATGTCCAATTTTTGCCATTATTTGTTCCATATTTCATCCTGATTGATTACATTGAGTCTTGATTTTATTTTATCTACAAAATAAACTAAAACACATCAAAACGTTCATAAAACTCGAGAAACTAAGCGAAATAATAAGTCAGAGGAGTGGGAAATAGTGATCCATTTACCACTCATCACACCCTCAAACCTAACATTTTGCTAGTCCTCGAGCAAAACAACAAAATAACATAAACTTTTTTAAAATATAATTAAACTAAGCCACTTTCGTTGGGATCACAGTTGCATTTATCATATGCAATAAGCATTTAAACCCCTAGGTGTCCCCAGTGGACGAGTTGTAGTCTCGTGAGGGCTTACAGTGACGATACCCACAAACGTCAATGTAATGTACACAAAAGCAAAAAGACAAGAGAAAAGAGAGTAAAAAAGTTAGTGACTAAACATGTGAAACTCCTTATCCAAGTTAATAGTTGTTTTCTTTATTTCTAAATTACCGAATAAGTAAATTCTCCGATTATTTTTACCATTCTCCATACACACAGCTAACAAGGTATTAATCAACTCATTGTGCCCACAATATTCATAACTATAGTTGAAAAGAAAGTAATATTTTTGTCTTAAAGTTATATCAGACTTCACACCTTTCTTTAGCAATGAAATATTTTTCTGATTTTTTTTTCTGAATTGTTTTGCATTTTTTTATTTATATATAATATCTTTCATCCTTGTAACGAGCATTGGGTCAGTGACTCCCAAACTAGTTGGGTTTAGGGCACTAGGTGTTAAAACACCCATGTGGACTTAATAACTCGGATTTTCGATATAAATATATTTGTTTTCTAACATCTTCGATCCATGTAGCGAGCTTTGAGCCATTGACTCCCAAACTAGTTGGTTTTAGGGCACTAGGTGTTAAAACACCCCTACGGACTTAATTACTCGGATCTCAGAATTTTTTTTATATCCCATTGTTTTTTTTAGATGCTTCCTCCAATTAAACTAGAGCACTGAATATTACAAACTTTTCAATTACAACTCATGTTCGTATGTTACCATGTATGTTGATAATACCTGTAAACTGAGCATATGAAGATCCATTTTAGTCAGTTTTATGGAGAATTCACAAATTAAATAATTTTAAAAGGAAATAAACAAAAATTAACTTGTTCTGAAATAGGTTGAGATACGTCTCAGGAGTGGAAATTCCTTACACAGCTATCTCACACCAATTTCACCTGATTAATCAAGTTAAAAACACAAAAACACAAAATATTTTTTAATTTTTGTAAAAATTTTTAATTTTTTTGACTAAAAATAAAAATAACATAAAAACAAGATACTAGTCAACTATTCCCCTCCCCCAAACCTAAATGAGACATTGTCCCCAATGTCTTAAAAAGTATAAAAAGAGTTTAGAAGATAGTACCTGGTTAGCTGAAATTCTACATCTAAAAGGAAAATTAAAGGTTAAGATCCAGATTTATCCGACGCTTCTTACCACGATCGTTATCAGACCAGTTTATCTTGGAAGAGGATAGGGTCAATTTGTTGTTCAAAGGCTAAGATTTGGTCAATTAAATCATGGGCAGTTCTGGTAGTGAAGAGGAGTTCTTTTACAGGTTTTGACAAGAACCCATTTCGGGCATCATCAAGAAACACACAAAGAAAATCATAAAATCCATCAGCATTAAACAGTCCAATCGGTTTCTGGTGTATGTTCAAGTTCGCCCAAGATAGCACTGTAAAAATTTCCTCCAATGTGCCCAAGCCACCTGGCAAAGCAATAAAAGCATCAGCATAGTTAATCATTTCTACCAGTCGTTCAGACATACCTGGCACGATCAGTTCCTCTCCGTTTGATAGTCCTATCAGATTAGCTTCCGCCAAAGGTTTTGGTATGATTCCCAAGACTTGACTGCCTCCTTCCTGTACAGCCCTTGAAATGATCCCCATTAATCCAAGATTGCCACCGCCATATACTAAGTGCATATTCCTTTCAGCTATGACTCTACCCAATTCATGTGCTGCTCCAACGTATTCTGGCTTAGAACCAACACTAGTACCGCAAAATACACAGATGTTTACAACTCGTCTTCTTGATGTGGCTTCCATTTTTTTATGTATTTATTTCTTAGCTCTGGATGCCTTCAAAAGTGCAATGATGAGTTGAATTTATAATACCTGAAAAAGGGTGAGTAATAATAGCACTAATACCTGCGAAATGACAATTATTAGCTAAAAGCAAAATAGATCGTGAAAAGTCAAAAAGTCTGGATCCTGTTGGAGAAAATAAAAGAAAAATGAAAAAAAATCACAATTATTAGGAAAAGACAAAGAGATAATAATATTTACAAGAAGTAACGGCTTGAATGATGTCTATGGGTCAGGGACAAGCTTTCCATCCAATTTTCTTATAAATTGGCAAACATGGTCTTTTAAAGTTAGATCCCCGAGACTAAAAAAGGGTGAGTAATAATAGCACTAGTACCTGCGAAATGACAATTATTAGCTAAAAGCAAAATAGATCGTGAAAAGTCAAAAAGTCTGGATCCTGTTGGATAAAATAAAAGAAAAATGAAAAAACAAATCACAATTATTAGGAAAAGACAAAGAGATAATAATATTTACAAGAAGTAACGGCTTGAATGATGTCTATGGGTCAGGGACAAGCTTTCCATCCAATTTTCTTCTAAATTGGAAAACAGGGTCTTTTAAAGTTAGATCCCCGAGACTTAATTGTTGTCTTTCTTTTTGGAATTGTGTATATAACATGTGAATTACATGATGCACATATCCACTAGAATGCGTCTCAAGAGTCTTAGATATGTCATCAAAAGACTCCTTACTCAAGCCATCCCTAATGAATTTAATTTTATCTTCACGGTTATCTGACACCTGATGAGCGGAAAATATATCAATATTTACCGCCCCTTTAACTTAATATTTTGTTTAGTTTCTCGGGTTTGATGAACGTTTTGATGTGTTTTAGTTTATTTTGCAGATAAAATAATATCGAGTCTCAATGAAATCATTTAGGATGAAATATGGGTCAAATAAGGGCAATTATTGGACTTGATATTTTAATTTTGGAGATTGGAAACTTGAAAGGGCGTTTTGACGAAGTGCAGTTTTGGAAATTCCAATTTTGCGCATCTGTCGTAGTTTTGGCATAACGTTTTACTCCGATATCGGATTGAGCTGATTCAAGTTCCAGATTAAAGAAGACTCACAGATCTACAACTTTGAAAGACAAAATAATTTCGAATTCTGAATATTTCATACCCGAAATTGATGAACCATCCAGAAGTGTGTAGTGTGTAATTATTAAAGTCACTTTCAATCATTTTCAAAGTAAAAAATAAATTAATAAATAAATAATAAAAATTATCAAATCATCACCAAACATGATAAGAGATTAGTGGAGCAATTAATAATGGATTTGGTAGAGCAATTAGTGGAGCAATTAATAATTGATTTGGTGGATGATTTGATGGAGGCAAAATTTTGCCTATAAATACCAAGCCATTTCATTTGTAAAATTCATACTTTCTTCTAAGGAATTCCTTAAGAATACTAAGAAGATTGTATCTTGTTTGTTTATTTATAGCTTTTAGTAATTAATTTTCGCTTTCGCATTTTCTTTTCTTTACTTTTCAGTTTTTACTTTCCGCAATTTACTTTTACGCATATTACTTTTCTTTCTTTAATTTTCAGTTTTTACTTTTCAGTAATTTACTTTCAGCAATTTACTTTTAAGCAATTTACTTTTCAGTAATTTACTTTCAGCAATTTACTTTCAGTAATTTACTTTCAGCATTTAATTTTCAGTATTTAATTTCAGCATTTACTTTCAGCATTTACTTTTCAGTATTTCATTTTCAGTATTTTACTTTATGTCTTTTATTTTATTTAAGTTTTTTTTACCACCTGTAAATATGTGTCGTAACTAAGCCAGTTATCTGGGGTTGTGATGAAATCCAA
Source organism: Zanthoxylum bungeanum (assembly GCA_019454045.1). Classification (NCBI taxonomy): domain Eukaryota; kingdom Viridiplantae; phylum Streptophyta; class Magnoliopsida; order Sapindales; family Rutaceae; genus Zanthoxylum; species Zanthoxylum bungeanum. The sequence continues at coordinate 76,769 of SKCR01040274.1, read as the reverse complement.
TATCACCGGTTTATAAGGGTTAGATTTTAGCTTGGGTAATATAAAGATTTATTTATTGAGTCTTAAACTTAATGCTTTTTCATTAACTGGCCATTAATAAAATTGATCTGGTAAATCTAAAATGAACTAGACATAGAGATTTTAGGTTTCAGCCTTAGACTCAATAGCCCACGATCTTCCTTGAGGATAAATAACCCTTTAATAGATTTCCTTACAGGATAGGAATATACCTGTCGGGCGGGGGTAGCCATAATTGGAACTTAAACTTAATGAATCCAGATAATTTGGTTGACATAGACATATGGTTCAATTGGGTTAAACTGGGTATTTGTGTCTGACCATCGACAGAGGCTTACACATAATTTAGTGTTCCAGGTTAATAAATCAATATATTACCCAACTTTAAGATAACCACTTCATCTTTAAAATGATATTGGAAGAAATCACAACCCTAGATAGTTTTTAATATTGAATTTTCTTAAAACCTATTTTCAACAATTTCATTTACTTGCTTTTAAATTTAGAATCGTCACCATTTCAAATCAATCAATCAAACAATCTGTTAGATACTAGTAATCATTTGACCTCATAAAATTAATAGTTTTGATATTAAGTCCTCGTGGGATCGATATTTTTATACTACTTGAACGATACGTGCGCTTGCGTTATACGTGTGTGTTTACGCCGGTCAAGTTTTTGGCGCCGTTGCCGGGGACTTATTTATCTTTTACTATTAGTTTAGGGGTTAGATACCTTTACTTGTATCTAATTTTCTTTTTACTTATTGTTTTTTGTTTTCTTGTGTTTCAGGTTCTCAGAAACTTCATGAGACGAACCAGAAGCTTTGAACTCCGACCGCTTGACCCAGAAATTGAAAGAACATCAGACAGTTGAGAAGGGAAAGGCGAGAAGGCCAAGAAGCTTTAGTCAACATGGAACCTGAACCTTTGATCGTTGCACCACCAATTCCCATTCGAGACAGAACCATTCCGATGGTTGACAGACTCATTTCCTGTATTGTACTTCCTCCCTTACCAGCAAATGCGTGTGACATCAAAACATGCATTCAGATGATTCAGCAGTCAGTTCAATTCGGAGGGAATGCAAGTGAAGATCCTAATTCCCACATCAGCAACTTCCTTGAAGTTTGTGGGACTTTTAATTACAACCGAGAAGCGGAAGAAGCAATGAGACTGCGAGTTTTTCCATACTCCTTGAAGGACAGAGCTAAAGCTTGGCTACATTCACTACCAGCAGGTTCTATCACAACTTGGAACACTTTAGCCACCAAATTTCTTGCAAAATACTTTCCACCAGCCAGAACCGGAAAACTGAGGAATGACATCACATCCTTTGTACAAAAAGATTCAGAATCCCTCTGCGAAGCTTGGGAAAGGTACAAAGATTTACTCCGGAAATGTCCTCACCATGAGATTCCAAAATGGCTTCAAATCCAAACATTCTATAATGGGCTTTCTGGAATAATGAGAACCACAATCGATGCTGCTGCTGGAGGAGCCTTGATGGCAAAAGGAGAAGATCAAGCCTGGGACCTAATCGAAGAAATGGCCAACAATAATTCTTTGTGGCCAACAGAAAGGAGCATGATCCAAAGAATTGCAGGAATTTATGAAGTTGGAGCCAACACATCACTGAATGTCAAGCTGGATATGATTTGCAAAAATCTGGAAACTCTTAACATGAAGGTTAATGGTGGATCCACAAGTTCATCATATAAAGGAGCACCAGAACCAGTTCAGCATGAAGAGACGGTGAATTATGTCAACAATTTCAACAGACAGGGGAACAATCCATATTCCAACACCTACAACCCAGGGTGGAGGAATCATCCTAATTTAGCATGGAGCAACAATTCAGGCCAACATCAAAACTATCCACCACCTGGATTCCACCAGCAGAACAAAGGCCAGGAGCATGAAAAAGAACCAGAAATGAAAGAATGGTTTGCAGAGATGTTCAAAAAGCAAGAAGCAAATACGATGCTATGTTTCAATCCCAAGCAACATTAATTCAAAGACAATCTGCTTCTATTAAAGCACTGGAGAATCAAATGGGACAACTGGCAAATGCTCAGAGTTACAGACCGCCAGGTACCCTTCCTAGCAACACAGAGCCAAATCCAAGAAACATAGGGAAGGAACAATGTCATGCCATCATGTTAAAGAGCGGTACTGAAATCAACAAAGATGTTGGAGTCAATTCAACTGCTGAGGAAGTTCCAAAAGAAACAAAGCAACAGATGGAGGAAAAAGAAGCAAAGGAAAAAGAACAGATCACTCCACCTCCACATTTTCCTCAACGTCTTCAGAAGAACAAATTGGACAAGCAGTTTTCTCGGTTCCTGGAAATCTTCAAAAAGCTGCATATCAACATTCCATTTGCACAGGGGTTGGAACAAATGCCCACCTATGCCAAATTCATGAAAGATATTCTTTCACGAAAGCGGAGATTGGGAGATTATGAGACAGTAGCATTAACAGAAGAATGCAGTGCTATCATTCAGAGAGGAAACTTCCCCCGAAGTTGAAAGATCCTGGCAGTTTCACTGTTCCTTGCGTCATAGGAGAACATAACTTTGGTAAGGCTTTATGTGATTTAGGTGCTAGTGTTAACTTGATGCCTTTTTCTATTTTCAGGAAATTACAGATTGGAGAAACAATACCAACTTCAGTCTCACTGCAACTTGCTGATAGAACGCTCGTATTTCCAAGAGGTGTAGTTGAGGATGTGCTGGTCAAGGTTGACAAATTCATTTTCCCAGTAGATTTTATTGTCCTTGATATGGAGGAAGAGGCAGACGTGCCAATCATCCTTGGGAGACCATTCTTGGCTACAGGTCGAACCATTATTGATGTACAAAAAGGAGAACTAACCATGAGGGTACAGGGCCAAGAAGTAACATTCAATGTTTTCAAGGCCATGAATTTCCAAGATGATGAAAAGAATGAGGAATGTTTCAAACTCGATGTGATACACAGTACCATTCAGAACTCTGATGAAAGACAAAGTTCTACTGACAAACTTAAAACATGTCAATTGCCTGTGGAGCCTAAAGATATAAAGCATCTTTTGCACTGAAAGAGCCAATTCTTTCACTACAAGCAACATAAGAGAAAAGTTCCACCAGCTCAACGAATTGGAGGAATTTCACAATCAGCCTTTTGAAGATGCCAAATTGTACAAAGAAAAGGGCAAGAAAAGACATGATGAGAAGTTAGTACGCATACAACTGGAACCAGGGCAGCAGAAGGTACTGTTGAACAAATCAAGGGTGAAATTCTTCCCATGGAAGCCAAAATCACGATGGTCAGGTCCATTTGTGATCACCAAAGTTTTACCAAATAGAGTCGTTGAGATACATGATCCTGACGCTAACAAAACTTTCAAGGTTAAAAACAAGCGTGTCAAGCACTACTGGGGAGAATCATTTGAGTGACAAAAATAAAGTGTTACACTTTCAGATCCAGCTTAACGTTCGAGAAGCCAAGTCTGGCTGACGACTTTAAACTTAGCGCTAGCAGGGAGGCAACCCATGCAATTTGTGTATATATTGTGATTTGGTGTGTTTTATTTTTGAGTGTTTAATTTTTGCAGGATTAGTCATTTCAAAATGGAAGATGCTCTCGCAAATCTTCGCAAGTAATTTCCTTCTCTCCCTCAAAAATCTCTGATGAAAGTTTACAAAGCTCGCTTGGAACGGATGAGACTACTGACGATCCATGGTGTGCCTAATGATATTCGTTGGGTAATTGAAGCACGAGTCCGATTGGCAGGTGAGTCTTCTGACTCTTTTATTTCACATCTGCCTGGTTGTGGAGAAGCACATATGCAAAGAAACGTAGAGCTAAGCAAATGGGTGTTTGTTTCAAATGTGCACGATTTAATTGCAACACTCGTTGTCGCTCTTTAGGAATGGTCTCTGATAATCGCGAAGACAAAATTAAATTTATTAGGGATGGCTTGAGTAAGGAGTCTTTAGATGATATATCTTCGACTCTTAAGACGCATCCCAGTGGATATGTTCATATAGTCATTCGCAAATTACATACGCAATTCCAAAAGGAAAGACAACTGTTAAGTCTCGGGAATCTGACTCAAAAAGACCCTGTTTGCCAATTTATAAGAAAATTGGATGGGAAGCTTGTCCCTGACGCATAGACGTCATTCAAGTCATTACTTTTCTTGTAAATATTATATCTCTTTGTCTTTTCTTAATAATTGTGATTTGTCCGACAGGATCCAGACCTTTTGACCTTTCACGATTTCTTTTATTGTTTAGCTAACAATCGTCATTTGGAAGATACTTGTGCTATTTTTACTCACCCTTTTCAGGAACTATAAATTCAGCCCGTTATTCTACTTTTGAATACATCCAGAGTTGAGAAAGGAATACATATAAATAATTGAAGCCACTTCAAGAAGACGAGTTGAGAACATCTGTGTGTTTTGCGGTAGTAGTGTTGGTACTAAACCACAATACATAGAAGCAACACAGGAATTGGTGTTGGTTTCTATTACCAAGCCCCAATATCAACAAGAGCAAACAAAATATATATAAATGAATGAACAATATTGAAGTATGGCGGAATCATACTCACAAAAATCGGAATGCGGATGCGTTGATGAAATGAAAACTTCTCCTTTGTGCAGTGATGAATTCAGCCAAGGTGGAAAGTGCAGCTCCAAGCTTTGTTTGATCCTCCCAAGCTCAAGGATTAGTTTCCCATATCACCTATGTATGATCCCTTGAAGGTGCTAGCCTTTGTTGTGATTTTGAATGCACAACTTCTTCAAATATTGCCACAAAAAATGAAGAAATGGAGAGCCCAAAACTGCATGTAGTTTCGGCAATGTGAGAGAGAGGAGAGTTCAATGATTTTTGTTACAAAAAATCAATTTATATTTATGCCATAATATTTATTAAATTAATAATAAACTTATGACACAAATCATGCAATGGCTTAGAGTGTCAACACTCAATTTCCATGCAAAACCATTGAGTGCATTGTACACTATCTCCATGCAATGCATTAGAGTTAAATAATGCATAATATTGAATTTTCTTTAAGATAACCACTTCATCTTTAAAATGATATTGGAAGAAATCACAACCCTAGATAGTTTTTAATATTGAATTTTCTTAAAACCTATTTTCAACAATTTCATTTACTTGCTTTTAAATTTAGAATCGTCACCATTTCAAATCAATCAATCAAACAATCTGTTAGATACTAGTAATCATTTGACCTCATAAAATAATAGTTTTGATATTAAGTCCTCGTGGGATCGATATTTTTATTCTACTTGAACGATACGTGCGCTTACGTTATACGTGTGTGTTTACGCCGGTCAACACCATTCCTAAAGAACGACAACGAGTATTACATGTCATGTGAGCACATTTATAACAAAAACCCATTCTTTTAGCTCTTCTCTTTTTAGCATAGGTGCTTCTTCCTAAACCAGGCAGATGTGAAATAAAAGAGTCAGAAGACTCACCTGCCAATCAGACCCGTGCTTCAATAATCCAACGAATGTCATTAGGAATATCTTTGATCATCAGTAGTCTCATATTTTCCAAGCGAGCTTTGTAAACTTTCATCAGAGAGTTTTGAGGGAGAGAAGGAAATTGCTTGTGAAGATTTACGAGAACGTCTTCCATCGTGAAATGACTTTACCTGCAAAACTTAAACACACAAAAATAAAACACACCAAATCACAATATATATATAAATTGCATGGGTTGCCTCCCTGCTAGCGCTAAGTTTAAAGTCGTCAGCTAGACATGACTCCCGAATGTTAGGCTGGATCTGAAAGTGTGACACTTTTTTTATCGCTCAAATGATTCTCCCCAGTAGTGCTTGACACGCTGACTGTTAACCTTGAATGTTTCGTTGGTGTTGGGATCAAGTAACTCAAAAGCTTCATATGGTAAAACCTGAGTAATCACAAATGGACCTGACCACATTGATTTCAATTTTCCAGGGAAAAGTTTCAACCTTGAATTGTACAACAACACCTGCTGCCTTGGTTCCAATTATTTGCGCACTATTTTTCGATCATGCCATTTCTTGGTCTTTTCTTTGTACAGTTTGTCATTCTCATAAGCATATAGGTGAAATTTCTCCAATTCGTTGAGTTGGTGGAGTCGTTTCTCTTCTACAGCTTGTGGATCAAGATTTAACTCCTTCAGTGCCCAGTACGCCTTGTGTTCAAGCTCAACTGGTAGATGACACGCTTTCCCAAACACCATTTGATATGGGGACATACCAATGGGTGTTTTGTAAGCTGTCCGGCAGGCCCATAATGTGTCATCCAGTTTTGTAGACCAGTCTCTCCTTGTTGATCCAACGGTTCTTTCCAAGATTCTTTTGATCTCTCTGTTTGAAACTTCAACTTGTCCATTTGATTGTGGATAATAGGCAGTGGCAACTTTATGAGTAACTCCATATTTGGATAGGAGTGCATCAAAGTATTTGTTGCAGATATGTGTGCCACCATCACTGATAATCGCCCGAGGTATTCCAAAGCGAGTGAAAATATTCTTTTCTAGGAATTTTATCACCACTTTTGAATCATTAGATGGCAGTGCAATTGCTTCAACCCATTTGGAGACATAGTCTACTGCAACTAGTATGTACATGTTTCTGAATGATGGAACAAAGGGTCCCATAAAATCAATCCCCCATACATCAAATATCTCCACTTCGAGAATGTTTTACAGATGTCCTTCATTTCTCCTTGAAATATTTCCCGTTCTCTGGCACCTGTCACATTGAAGAGAAAATAAGTAAGCATCTTTAAACAGAGTGGGCCAAAACAAACCTGATTGTAGGACTCTGGCTGCAGTTTTATTCCCGCTGAAGTGTCCGCCATATGGTGATGAATGACAATGATGCAGGACACTATTAACCTCCTCTTGTGGAAGATAACATCTTAGTAATTGATCAACACAGTGTTTGAACAGGTACGGCTCATCCCAGACATAATGTTTGACTTCTTTGAAGAACTTCTTTCATTGCTGAGTTATCCATTCCAACTGCCATTTTCCCGATACTATATAGTTGACATAGTCAGCATACCAAGGGACATCATGTTGTTTCATGGCAAACAGTTGTTCATCTGGAAAAGTTTCTTCGATTGTCAGTTCATTGCCAGTTGTTTCTCCATTCTCGAGCCTCGATAAGTGATCTGCCACTTGGTTTTCTGTCCCTTTCCTATCTCGGATCTCCACGTTAAATTATTGCAGTAGAAGCACCCAACGGATCAATCTAGGTTTGGCATCTTTCTTCGTGATCAGGTATTTGATTGCTGAATGATCTGTGTAGACCACCACTTTGGGACCCAGCAGATAAGAGCAGAATTTATCAAACGCAAACACAACTGCAAGCAACTCCTTTTCAGTGGTTGTGTAGTTGAGTTGAGCTTCATTCAGAGTTCTTCTGGAGTAGTAAATGGTGTGGAAAATTTTTGCTTTGCGTTGTCCCAAAACTGCACCTACAGCAAAATCACTAGCATCGCACATCACTTCAAATTGAAGGGTCCAGTCTGGTGCTACTATGATGGGAGCAGAAACTAGCTTCTGTTTTAAGATCTCAAAAGCTTCGTGGCATTCTTTGGTGAAGTTGAAAGGCACATCTTTCTCCAGCAGATTGCACAGAGGTTTAGCAATCTTTGAGAATTCTTTGATAAATCTCCTGTAAAAGCCTGTGTGTCCGAGAAAACTTCAAATCCCTTTAACAGATGTTGGTGGAGGTAGTTTTTCAATTGTTTCAATCTTTACTTTGTCTACCTCGATTCCATTTTGTGAGATCCGATGTCCTAGGACGATGCCTTCCTGCACCATGAAGTGGCATTTCTCCCAGTTGAGTACCAGGTTGGTATCTTCGCACATTTTTAACACTTGTTCCAGATTTTGCAAGTAGTGGTCGAAAGAGTCTCTAAACATAGAGAAATCATCCATGAAAACCTCCATACTTTGTTCCAACATGTCTGAGAAGATGGCCATCATGCAACATTGAAATGTGGCATGAGCATTACATAGTCCAAATAGCATCATGTGAAAAGCAAAAGTACCATACAGACATGTAAATGTGGTTTTCTCCTAATCTTCTGGGGCAATGGCAATCTGATTGTACCCCGAGTATCCATCCAAAAAGTAATAGAATTCATATCCCGCCAGTCTGTCTAGCATCTGGTCAATGAATGGTAGCGGAAAATGATCTTTCCTTGTTGCTTTGTTCAGCTTCCTGTAGTCCATGTATACTCTCCATCCAGTCATTGTTCTTGTTGGAATCGGCTCATTCTTTTCATTTGTGATTACAGTAATTCCTCATTTCAACCACTCAAGTGCTATCAGAGATGGGGTAGATGATGCCAGCATCCAACCATTTGATGATTTCATTCTTCACGACCTCATTCATGATTGGATTTAGTCTCCGTTGATGCTCTACTGTGGGTTTGTACTCGTCGTTCATCAGAATTTTATGCATGCAAAATGATGGACTGATGCTTTGAATGTCTGCTATAGTCCAGCCAATGGCTTTCTTGTGTTCTCGTAACACTTTCAACAACTTTTCTTCCTACTCCAATGTTAGCGAAGAAGAGATAATCACAGGTAATTCAGAAGAGTTTCCTAAGAATGCATACTTGAGATGGCTCAGAAGTAGCTTTAGCTCTAGCTGCGGTGGTTCTTCAATCGAGTGCTTGATTCGCTCTTTCTTTGGTAGTTCCAGACTTTCCACTTGTGGTGTCAATTTGAAGTGAAAGGGCTTGTCAAGATAGTTGATACATTCCAGAATTTCTTCATCTAGCTCGCTGTCAGTCATGTTGGTGATGCAAGCTTCAAGTTTATCCGTGGGAAGTGGCATTGCATCAGTATCCTGGATGATACTATCAACAACATCAATTCTGAAACATTCCTCCTCTTTGTCATCACTCGGGAATTTCATGACTTTGAAAACATTGAAGCTAACTTCTTGGTCCTGAACTTTCATGGTTAGTTCTTCTTTTTGTACATCAATAACAGTTCGATCTGTAGCCAAGAATAGCGTTCGATCAGCAAGTTGCAGAGAGACTGAGGTGGGCATTGCTTCTCCAATTTATAGTTTCTTGTAAATCGAAAAAGACATCAAATTAACACTGCATCTAAATCACATAAAGCTTTACCGATGTAATGTTCTCCAATGGTGCATGAGACAGTGAAACTGCCAGGATCTTTCAACTTTGGGGGAAGTTTCCTCTGAATGATGGCGCTGCATTCTTCTGTCAATGCTATTGTCTCGTAATCTCCCAATCTCTGTTTTCGTGAAAGAATGTCTTTCATGAATTTGACATAGCTGGGCATTTCTCCAACGCTTCTGCAAATGGGATGTTGATATGCAGATTTTTGAACACCTCCAAGAATCGAGCAAACTGCTTGTCCAATTTACTTTTCTGGAGACGCTGTGGAAACGGTGGAGGTAAAGTGATTCTTTCTTGATCTTTTTCCTTTGCTTCTTTTTCCTCCATCTATGGAACTGCATCTTTTGGAACTTCTTCAATGGATGCCTTGATTCCAACATCTTTATTGATTTCAGTACCGTTTTTCAAGGTAATGGCTTGACATTGCTCATTCCCTCGGTTCCTTGGATTTGGTTCTGTGTTGCTATGAAGGTTTCCTGATGGTCTGTAACTCTGAGCATTGGCCAGTTGTCCAATTTGATTTTCCAGTGCTTTAATAGATGCAGATTGACTTTGAAACATAGCATCATATTTTTTTAACTGAGCTAGCACTTCTACTATTACTGGTTCTTTTTCATCCTCCTGGCCTTTGTTTTGTTGTTGGAATCCAGGTGGTGGATAGTTCTTTTGCCCTGAATTGTTGCTCCATGCGAAATTGAGATGATTCCTCCACCCTGGATTGTAGGTGTTGGAATATGGATTGTTCCTCTGTCTATTGAAATTGTTGACATAGTTTACTGTCTCTTTTTGTTGGTTGTAAGATTCTGACTCTGGTGCTCCTCCAAATGGTGAACTTGTGGATCCACTATTAACCTTCAGGTTAAGAGTTTCCAGATTTTTGCAAATTATATCCAGCTTGGCATTCAGTGTAGTGTTGGCTCCAACTTCATAAATTCCTGTGATTATTTGGATCATGCTCATTTCTATTGGCCACAAGAATTATTGTTGGTCATTTCTTCAATTAAGTCTCAGGCTAATCTTCTCTCTTCTCTCCTTGGCCGTTAAGCTCATTCAGCAGCAGCATCAATTATGGGTCTCATTATTCCAGAAAGTCCATTGTAGAAAGTTTGGACTTGTAGCCACTTTGCAATCTCATGGTGAGGATATTTTCTGAGTAAATCCTTGTACCTTCCCCAAGCTTCACAGAGGGATTCCGATTCATGTTGCACAAATGATGTGATGTCATTCCTCAACTTTGCAGTTCTGGCTGGTGGAAAGTACTTTGCAAGGAATTTAGTGCCTAGAGTGTTCCAAGTTATGATGGAACCTGCTGGTAATAAATGTAGCCATGCCTTAGCTCTGTCTTTCAAGGAGTATGGAAAAACACGCAGCCTCATTGCTTCTTCAGCTACTCGGTTGTAGTTGAAAGTGCCGCAAACTTCCAGGAAGCTGCTGATATGGGCATTAGGAGCTAGTTCCATTCCCTCCAAACTGTACTGACTACTGTATCATCTGAATGCATGTTTTGATGTCATAGGCATTTGCTGGTAAGGGAGGAAATACAATACAGGAAATGAGGCCATCAACCACTGGAATGGTTCTGTCTCGAATGGGAATTGGTGGTTCAACCTCCAAAGGTTCCATGTTGACTAATGTTTCTTGGCCTTCTCGCCTTTCTCTTCTCAACTGTCTGATGGTTCTTTCAATTTTTGGGTCAAGCGGTTCGATTTCAAAGCTTCTGGTTCGTCTCATATAGCGTCTGAGAACCTGAAACAAAAGAAAACAGAAATAATAAGTAAAAAGAAAATTAGATACAAGTAAAGATATCTAACCTCAAAACTAATAGTGAAAGATAAATAAGTCCCCAGCAACGGCACCAAAAAATTGACTGGCGTAATCACACGTGTATAACGCAAGCACACGTATCATTCAAATAGTATAAAAAATATCGATCCCACGAGGACTAAAAACCTAAGCTATTAATTTTTGAAGCCAAATTTTTACAAGTATCTAATGGATTGATTGTTTGATTGGATGATGACTTTAAAATTAAAACAAGTAAATAAAATGACGTGAAAGTAGATTGAGGAAAATTCAATATTAAAAAAAAACTATCTAGGGTTGTGAATCATTCTAATATCTTTTTAAAGATGAAGTGGTTATTTTATGTTTGTGTAATATATTAGTTTACTAACCTAGAACATAAAATTCTGCAAAAGCATATGTCGATGGTCAGATGAAAATACCCAGTGTAATCCAATTAAACCATATATCTATGTCAACCAAGTTACCGGAATTCATTAAGATTAAGTTCAAATTATGACTACCCCCGCCCGACAGGTATATGTCTATCCTGTAAGGAAATTTATTAAAGGGTTATCTATCCTCAAGGAAGATCGTGGGCTATTAAGTCTAAGGCTGAAACCTAAAATTCATTCGTCAAGTTTATTTTAAGTTTATCACATCAATATTATTAATGGCCAGTTAACAAGAAGTATTAAGCTTAAGACTTAATAAGTAAACCATGATATTACTCAAACTATAAAATAACCCCTTATAACTGGTGATATTGGAATTTATCACAACCCCAGATAATAGGTTAGCTAAGACACATATTTACGGCTAGTAAAAGCTTAAATAAAATAAAAGACATAAAGTAAATGCTGTAAAGTAAATGACGGAAAGTAAAAGTGGAAAAGTAAATGCTGGAAATTAAAAATGTAGTTGAGGTTAAAGAATCCACTTTTATCATTACTATTTTAGATATCTCCCTTAATATAATATATTAACTTTGCGTGATATTACCAACCAGCCATATAGGCGGTATCCTGATTAAGTCAAATTAATAATTAATTACCAACCGACCAATCAGGCGGTATCCTCATTAAGTCATGTTAAAACCAATTTCAATAATTACCAACCGACCAATCAGGCGGTATCCTCAATAAGTCAGGTTTTAACTAGTTTATATATTATAATTAAGGGAGATTAATCTAAATATTAGTAATAAAAGCTTACCTTTTACCCCAGCAGGGGGGAGTTACCTCCTCATTACTAAAAAGTAAAAACTGAAAAGTAAAGAAAGGAAAGTATTATTGCGTAAAAGTAAATAAAATTAATTACTGAACTGAAAATAAACAAACAAGATACAATTTTCTTAGTATTCTTAAGGGATTACATAGAAGAAGTTAAGAAATTTACAAATTAAATGGCTTGGTATTTATAGGAAAAATTTTACCTCCACCAATTTCTTCATAAATTTCTCCACTAATTTCTCCAGTAAACATGGCACCAAATCATCCACCAAACATGCAAGTATGTTTGGTGGAAGTTTGACAATTTTCATTATTTATTTATTTTTTTTGTTTTGAAAATGATTTTAATAATTATACATAACACACTTACGGATGTTTCATCTATTTCGGTCATGAAATATTCCGAATTCGAAATTATTATGAACGTCAAAGTTGTAGATATTTGCGTTTTCTTTAATTTGGATCTTGAATCACCTCAATCCGATATCGGACTAGAAAGTTATAGCCAAAATACAAAAATTGCGTAAAGCTGAAATTTTTTCTGAAATTGTACTTCGTTAAAACGCCATTTCAAGTTTCCAACCTCCAAAATCCAAATGTCAAGTCCAGTTTTTGCCATTATTTATTCCATATTTCTTCCAGATTGATTCCATTGAGTCTTGATTTTATTTTTTCTACAAAATAAACTAAAACACATCAAAACGTTCATAAAACTCGAGAAACTAAGCGAAATAATAAGTCAGAGGAGTGGGAAATGTTGGACATTTATGACTCATAGCGTCACTATTTGTACCGATCACGGTGTTGTTGTATAAATTAACTATGTGAAAAAGGAGATTGCATTCTTATCATTTGTGATTAGATCACCTAGATGTATAAATGATGAGAGGTCCTTGTGATTTGTTCCTGGATGGAGAATGATATGAGACAGTATCAGTCCACGAAGGATAAATCATTAAATATCCATAGTCAGAGTATTATCGAGATTGGACATCGATGAATACGTAAAAGACTAGTATTACACTTGTGCGCATTGTGAGGGCATAACGGCATAGTTCTCATATATTTGTGTATAGGATACTTATGCAAGTGTAATAGGAGGTTGTGTTTCACCTATGGTAAGGGAAATAGCTTCGCTCTAGATAAGACCCCCTCGGAATTCCATTGGTAGTATGACTATGTGTCTATGGAAGTCCGAAATCAGGGTAGGTGTATTTGGTCTTAACCTGAGACTTGCACCGCTAATACTTGCGACAATCAATATACTTTGGTTGAGGTCGTCCAGGGCTTTAACCAGTTCTGTGTACGCCAATACTAGGTATATTGAGAATCGTAGTGTGTTGGGCGTGATGTCAAGACGGAAGTGTCACTCCAGTCATATGGAGATGATGATCGCGCAGGGATACGGAACCGGTTCTCTATATAAGGTTGCAACCGTCGGGATAATATGACTTGGTCATGATTATCCAATATTAAAGAGACTAGTTGCTCGTTATCCAATATATGCTTCGTACGGGGCAGACACTGTACCAGCCCCAGGCCTCGCATGTGATCATCTGATACTGGACAGAAATATGCAATACTACGTATACTACGCCTGATATAGATCCTTTATTCCTGTAAGGATATTTCCGGAGAATTGGGTAGGCATGGCGCTTTGCTAGAGGCCAACCTTGTCTTGTAATTCGGTATAAACGTAGTACGAGGTACTTACGTGTTCGGATAGTCCGACGACCGAAATTACTGCCAACATATCCGAGGATCTCATGGGTCGCTCCCAAAGATTCACCGATGACGTATAGCTCGCACTCTATATTAATTTGGGATTAATTAGAAGAGAGAGAGAAATTAATCTGGGATTATTTACGGAGATATTTTATCAGGGATAAAATATCATTAAAGAGAAATAACGGTTAATTTGGAATTAATCGAGAAATTAATATATTTGATATATTAAACGAAATTAGATTTCGACGCGGAATTAAAATTAGATTTTAATTCGGGCGAACGAATTAATTTAGAATTAATTCGTTAGCGATGTGAATAGTGACTTCGCTAGGCGTAATCATTTAATTATGACGCAATGGAAAATTCGTTAATTTGGAATTAACGAACCCGAGCCCGAGATTATTTGCGAACGCATTCGCATTTCGAATTCGAGTGCGGCACGTCAAATCAAGCGTCAAATCGCTTGTCACATCAAGCGTCAAATCACAAGTCACTTTGAGTGATGTGACTTGACAACTTGATGGATTGAGTGTTTTAAGTGGTTGGGGCTTTAATGGTTTGACTTTTAAAAGCCAAATTCAAGTGAAATTCATTTGAAATTCAAATGTCTGTATATAATACACAAATTTGGAAACCAACCCTAACATTCTCTCTTCCTCTCATCTCTCTCATTCTCACGCCCTTGGGGTAAAAAACACTTACTGGTTTTCATCAAAACCGTGAGCAGTAGGGAAGCTTGGAGTGTGATTTTGTGGCAAAATCACAAGTGCTAGCACACTTACGAGACATGCGAAGGTGATAGGGAAGTCCACCCATGAGCCGAGAACCATTCGACGAAGCTTGGAGCTTGACAAAGGACCAAAATGGAGGCCAACCAGTGGCACAAACAGCCCACTGCCGAACCAGTGAGAGGCAGAATCAGAAATTTTTGTTGCCTCCGCGTCACTCAATCGATCGATGTAAGTATTTCGCGACTTCCTCGAATGTATTCACACATGTTCATGCTTGATTTGTGATCCTTGGGACCCTTAGAATCTCCAACAATGGTATCAGAGCTTGGTTAAAAGCATGAAAAATGTTTAGGGCTTAAAATTGGGCAAACTTGATTTTGAGCATGATTAATGAAATTGGATGATTTAGAATGCTTAAAGTATGTTTAATTAAGGATTGATTGGATCAATTTGTTGAAATTGTGTTTGGAACAAATTTCCCCAATATTTTGGTCATGGCCGAAAATGTGATGCCCTAAAATGATCTTGGCGATTTTTGAATTTTGATTCATTGGATGAGTTAGAATCATTCGGGAATGTGATTTAATGTCGATTGTGGAATTAATTGGATTGAAACCGAATCGGACAAAAATTCCCTATGAAAGCCGAGAGTCAGAAGCATGATAGGGTTTGATTTTTTTTGTTAATTGTGTGTTGGACACTAATTGATGTAAATGAGCATGATTAATTAGCCTAATTTGTGTTTTGGAAATAATGATTTGGGTGATTAATTATGTTAATGCATTTTGATTAATTAAATTGTAAAATTGGATTTAGTAATTTAGTTAATTGGGCCTTAAATTGGATTTGGGCTTGAAATGTTGTAAATGGGCTTATTGGGCTTTTTTGTTCAAAGTTGGGTTTAGGCAAATTGGATTGGATCCAATTGGGCCCAAAACCGCTTCCATAAAGCCCAAATGCGACTTAATGGACCTTTAAAGTTTAATTGGGCCTAATGGGCCAAAATTGATTTCTAGGCTTATGGGGTAATTCCCGGATTGGACTTTGGTTATCGGTTTGATCCGAATTGACCAAAAGTCCACGCCTTAAGAAATTAATTAAAAGCCCATTGGACTTTAATTAAATTAATAATGGATATTAATCGGGCTTTGAGACCCGTAACGATTAAATTTGGAATTAAAGTCGTAAAAGGTTTATTAATAAAGTGTGATATTTAATTTGGAATTAAATAGTGAATTAGAATTGAATGCATATTAAATTGGATTTAATGATGTAATTTAATTTAATTCGAGAATTCGTACTTTGAGTACTTATTCGCAAAATGAGTTTGACTCGAGCAAAATCAAATCATTGTTTGAACATTGGATGGTCACTAATTATCAAATTAATTAATTTGATTAGATTGATTGATAACATGCTTGTGTGAATACATGGTTGCGATGCATGAATAATGTATATCAGATGGATATTAGATGGGTGGGGCAATTTTAGAAATTGTTGTAATAAATTTGATTTATTAAATTGGACCTGCATGTCCAGCCTTATCACCTACTTATTCTTTGTATTCTCTTCTCACATATTCCCCTCAATGTAAATGAGGTTTCTTTAGAAGTGTAGTGTAACGGGTATAAGTAATACATGTGCAAGCGGGAGAGAGAAAGTGAGAGATTTGATCTAGGATCAATGTGTAAAGTATCCATCCGCATATCATTATTATTTTATTTACGCGCTTTATTATGTGTTTAGAATGCATGTTTAAGGGTGTATGATGATGAGACCTTAACAAAGATAATAAATTGGTTGGCCAATTGCACTCGAAAAACCCTCGCAAAATATTAAGCGTCTTTCCTTCCATTGAGTGATTCTCACTCAAGATCCGAGACTGGCATTGGCTTATTGGCCAAAGTCAAGGCCTTTGTCCGTCGAGGATGTGTTTGAATCACAAGAGCTTTGTACATGTCAGTGTCTTGTCCAAGTTGTGGTTTGTTGGCCAAAGTCAAGACCACTACTTGTCCATCGACATTGATTACGAAGCTTTCCATGGTCAATGGGTCGCACTTGACTGGGATCACTAATTTTGTTGTGCCAAAGCCAATGCTAAGTTGATTCAGAGGAAAAAGGTTAGGTAATACATTGGATGTATTGGCATATATAAGATATATGTTTCGGACTTGGATGTCCCCCTACCGGATCTAGGAATTTGATTGGATCCAATCGATCTTAGAGATCTACCTAGTTAATTATCATACAATTTGTTGGCCAAAGTCAAGATTGTGTGATATTTAACGGGATCCTAGCCCACTAGGAAACACGGTTTCTCGAGTACTCGACAGAGGTTAGAGGCTCACCGAAAAATAGTGGGAGGTAAGAATTGAATTTGCACTATTCGTTTAATTACTTGTCATACGCGCTCAAACAAATATCATTCGTCGTTATAAATTAAATGTTAGTTGGACTAATATTTAAATGTTGTTTTAATAAATAGTTGGACTATATTCAAACTATTCATTTATAGTTGATTTTATAATTGGATTATAGTAATCAATATAATTGATTTTATTCTATTAAATTATAGTTGATTAAATAGTTGGACTATTGTAATCATTATAATAAATAGTACCAAAATCGTTGATTAAATAGTTGGACTATTAGAATCAAGATAAAAATTTAAAGATTGACATTTAAAACATAATCCTAGGGAAAATGTATTTAAATGGTTTAATTTTCAAAATTGGGAATAAATTCAGGATGGTCCTGGAAAAACAATAAGTTATTTTATTTGATAAAATAATATATATTAGGCCTAAGCCCGGAGTTAAGCAAACAGTAGAGCATAATTTTTGGAAGATTATGTAATGATAACTTTAGTGCTTAATCCATTATAATTACCGCAGTAGACTCCTTAATTTCTGAATCAGAACTAAGGATTAGATCCTTAAAGTATGATAAAGAAATTGAAGGATCTTCATAGATCTATTTTAGATCCTAGAAGTACTAAAATTGCAATAATAACTCTTGGAGAGTTAATGATTATTCTCAGGGAGACAAAGTCAAACTTTGCAATTAGGCAAGTAGCGCAAGTCGCACCTTACTTCGATATTCTAGAAACCCGAGGCTTGGCCAAAGGCTACTGGAATGTGGAAAAGGGTAAAGGCAATATCATTATAATCTTCTAGGAAGATAAATGACATATCCCAAAATGTCTGCCTAAATGTGGCAAATGGGATCGCGGAAGTGTGACTGCCATTTGGAAAAAGCAGACATGAAGGAATATGAAGACGAGCAAGGCTCTGACTTCAAATATGTTTTTCATAAATATATTCAGAACTAGTATTAAAATTGGATTTTAGATACTTAGTGTGATATATATATATATATTGATGTTTAGAATCTATTTTGAACATGATACTGACTTCAATTAAGATTTTATCTGCGAATTGGAAACGGGACGAAAGTCGCTGTTTTAACCGTAGATACCTAATTTAGGAACTACCCTTCGGGTGTGTACCTAAATTTGGAAACTGTTATAATGTAACTAGTTTGACTAGATACATTATCTCTATATCAGTGTTTAACCCACTGCGGGTGAACCTTTATATTCTAGAATACTAAAGTGTTTTATTATATAAAGATGATATTGAGATAAACACATTAGATGTGAATAACATAGTTATATTTTGAATATAAATAAAATCTCAAATATATAACATGACAAACATATAGCTCAAACTGATTTGATCAGAAGAAACTAATTGTGGCATTATTGTCTGGGACACAATCAAACAAGACTCGTATATCCACACTTTCGAAGAGTGGGTACTCGGACTAATTTGATTCTAGTCAAATAAAGTCTACGAATCTAGTTTATTGGGCAATGTGCCTAAAACACTATTTACTTGGTAAATGTGTAAATGTCATTGATTTGTTAGCCCTAGTTCATAGTGAAGCAAGTGGGCCCATGTCTAGCTAGGCTAGATGTAGATATGAATATTTCATGACCTATACGGATGTGGCATCGCGTAATGGTTGTGTGTTTCTTTTGAAGAACACAAATCGGAAACTTTTAAAGTTTCGACACGAAATAGACAAACAGATCGGCTAAAGTATTAAATCGTCATGGTAAGACCGTAATGGAAAATACTTAAGCAATAAGTTTCTAATATACTTGAAAGAGTACAATATTCTTTCAAAGAGGACTCCTCCTGGAACACGTCAAAGTGACGGTGTGTCCGAACAGGATAAACCAAATTATGTTAGACATGATTAAGGTTAATCATGAGTCGCTCCGAGCTACCATTTCCTTCAACGGATAAGCATTAACAGTGCAAAACTTATTTAGAATAAGGTTCCATTAAAATCTGTTAGACATAGTTCATATTAGATATGAACGGGAAAGAAACCAGGTTTCTCATTCCTGTAATTTGGGAGTGCTAGGCATACGTTTGGATGATACCAAACTAGAACCCAAATTGGATAAGTGCCAATTGTAGGTTATCCTAGGGATACCAAAGTATTGTACTTATACAACTCACAAGAGAACAATTAGATTGTTGCTCACCATGCGGTTTTCCTAAGAGGAATACCGATATGCAGTGGTAAGTGGGAGGATAGTAAAACTCGATGAAAATCATAGTAATACTGTTCGAGGCACTAATTCCTTAATGGAACACAAATAGTTCATCAAGGATGAAACTATACCATAATCTTCGAATACACAAGAGCCGCGTATGTCGGAGAGAGTCAGAAAACAACCTGGGGTATGGGTTTCTGATCTCACCTCATAAAGATGTCAATCTTTTGAGGTATACCAACTGACTACGTATGAGGAAGTGATACAAGGTATCGACTCCCTATTATGACAAAGTGTCATAAGTCCGAAATGGATTCCATGTATATCAACAAGTTTGGATACTAGTTGATGTACCGCAAGGCATTGTGCCTATTGGTACTATAAGTCTTCAAGGAAGACGTACATGGATGGCAACATACCAACGTATAAAGCTAGGCTTTTTACGGAAAGGTATCGTTATCAACATTGTGTTGATTACGATTCAACCTTTTACCTGTTGCCATGGTAAATCCATTTGGATAATGCTTGCTAAAGCTGCGTGTTTCATTTATGAAATATGTCAGCTTAACGGGAAAATCGCTTTCCTGAAAAGGAGACCTTTCGGAGGATGTTTACAACATCCTGTCAGTTTTGTCGTACCATAACAAGCAAACAGGGTTTGCGGGTTATTCAATCCATGTTTGGATTGAAGCAAGCATAGGTTCTTGGAATTATCGTTTTGATGTAATCATAATAGTTTATGATTTAATTTCAAAACGAAATGATTCTTGTGTATATAAGAGGGTTAGTGGGAGCGCACTGAAAATACTGTCCTATAAATAATGATAAAATATGTCATTTCTTGGAAATGATATTCCCATAATAATAATCGGTGAAAACTTGGCTTTCGAGAAAACTCTCCGAGAAATCGTACATTGAAAAATATACATAACCTGGTGTCTCATACGCTTTGAGCATATGAATTCACAAACAGGCCAATCCGAGTGATAGTCACTGGATTGATGTTAAGAACATATGTTAGTATCTTAGAGAACTAAGGATGCTATCTTAATCTGTGGAGAAGGAGAACTTGAAGCTACTGGGATCACTACTGCAAATTTCCTAAATCGATAAAGACGACTAAAAGTCACAAACGGTACTATACAGTTTGAATAACGGTACAATGAGCTGGAAATCTTCCAAGCAAGATATTGTTACCGTATAAACAACTAATGCGGGTTATTGCTGCAGCTGAGGCGGCAATAGAAGCCATTTGGGTCGATAAACAAATCTAATTAGATAAGATATAGTTCTGTTAGCAGCTGAGCTAGGCGTCATCACAGGCTAAAGAATTAATGGTCTCATCAACGATCCAGATACATACTTCGACTATTCATCTGATTCGTTCGGATCATACATCGTGGCGATGTGATGATCGTATAAATCGCGTCAGACGATAATCATGCAAATCCGCTGACGAAAGCTTTTCTCAGCAAATTGAGCCAACCGTACATAGTTCGAGTGTAAAACACTCGAGTGACTGGCTATAGGCCAAGTGGGAGATTGTTGGACAATTATGACCCATAACGTCACTATTTGTACAGATCATGGTGTTGTTGTACAAATTAACTATGTGACAAAAGAGATTGCACTCTTATCATTTGTGATTAGATCACCTAGATGTATAAAATGATGAGAGGTCCTTGTGATTTGTTCCTGGATGGAGAATGATATGAGACAATATCAGTCCACGAAGGATAAATCATTAAATATCCATAGTTAGAGTATTATCGAGATTGGACATCGATGAATACGTAAAAGACTAGTATTACACTTGTGCGCGTTGTGAGGGCACAACGACATAGTTCTCATATATTTGGGTATAGGATACTCATGCAAGTGTAATAGGAGGTTGTGTTTCACCGATGGTACGGGAAATAGCTTCGCTCTGGATAAGACCCCCTCGGAATTCCATTGGTAGTATGACTATGTGTCTATGGAAGTCCGAAATCAAGGTAGGTGTATTTGGTCTTAACCTGAGACTTGCACCGCTAATACTTGAGACAATCAATATACTTTGGTTGAGGTCGTCCAGGGCTTTAACCGGTTCTGTGTACGCCAATACTGGGTATATTGAGAATTGTAGTGTGTTGGGTGTGATGTCAAGACGGAAGTGTCACTCCAGTTATATGGAGATGATTATCGCGCAGGGATACAAAACTGGTTCTCTATATAAGGTTGCAACCGTCGGGATAATATGACTTGGTCATGATTATCCGATATTAAAGAGACTAGTTGGTCGTTATCCGATATATGCTTCGTACGGGGCAGACATTGTACCAGCCCCAGGCCTCGCATGTGATCATCTGATACTGGACAGAAATATGCAATATTACGTATACTACGCCTGATATAGATCTTTTATTCCTGTAAGGATATTTTCGGAGAATTGGGTAGGCATGGAGCTTGCCAGAGGCCAACATTGTCTTGTAATTCGGTATAAACGTAGTACGAGGTACTTACGTGATTAGATAGTCCGATGACCGAATTTACTGTCAACATATCTGAGGATCTCATGGGTCGCTTCCCAAAGATTCACCGATGACGTATAACTCGCACTCTATATTTATCTGGGATTAATTAGAAGAGAGAGAAAATTAATCTGGGATTAATTGCGGAGATATTTTATCTGGGATAAAATATCATTAAAAGAGAGATAACGGTTAATTTGGAATTAATCGAGAAATTAATATATTTGGTATATTAAACGAAATTAGATTTCGACGAGGAAGTAAAATTAGATTTTAATTTGGGTGAACGAATTAATTTAGAATTAATTCGTTAGCGACATGAATAGTGACTTCGCTAGGCGTAATCATTTAATTACGACGCAACGGAAAATTCGTTCATTTAGAATTAGCGAACCCGAGCCCGAGATTATTTGCGAGCGCATTCGCATTTCGAATTCGAGTGCGACACGTCAAATCAAGCGTCAAATCGCTAGTCGCATTAAGCGTCAAATCACAAGTTACTTTGAGTGATATGACTTGACAACTTGATGGATTGAGTGATGTGAGTGGTTGGGGCTTTAATGGTTTGACTTTTAAAAGCCAAATTCAAGTGAAATTCATTTGAAATTCAAATGTGTGTATATAATACACATATTTGGAAACCAACCATAACATTCTCTCTTCCTCTCATCTCTCTCATTCTCACGCCCTTGGGGACAAAAACACTTACTGGTTTTCATCAAAACCGTGAGCAGTAGGGAAGCTTGGAGTGTGATTTTGTGGCAAAATCACAAGTGCTAGCACACTTACGAGACATGCGAAGGTGATATGGAAGTCCACCCATGAGCCGGGAACCATTCGACGAAGCTTGGAGCTTGACGAATGACCAAAATGGAGGCCAAACCAGTGAGCACAAACAGCCCACTGCTGAACCAGTGAGAGGCAGAATCTGAAATTTTTGTTGCCTCTGCGTCGCTCAACCGATGGATGTAAGTATTACGCGACTTCCTCGAATGTATTCACACATGTTCATGCTTGATTTGTGATCCTTGGGACCCTTAGAATCTCCAACAGGAAATAGTGATCTATTTACCACTCATCAATAACAAATATAATATGTTTAGGTGAAATATTAATGAATTATTTATATTGGATATTGAATAATTTATTTGGTAAGTTTAAAATATTTGAAGGTTACAATTTCGCCCGAACAGCGCTTCCGCCGTGCCTGACCCCAACAAAAATGGTATCAGAGCGAGTTTGATCCTACATCCATTACATTTTTCATGCTTGATATATGATATATAATCCAATTTTGATATTTGCACATGCTTGTAATCTATGTGTTTCTTGATTTTTCGGTTCTATGCTAATAGGAAAACGTAACCGAGATTTAATAGTTAAGTTAAGTTATGTTTTCTCAGGTAGAATTAAATTGTTGAGAAATTGATCTAGATTAAATATCTGCATTTGATGTAGAGTAAAATCGACTTTAGGAATATCCCCGCTTAATAAGGTTTTAAAGTGACTAGTATTAGGAATACCTATTTCTTGGTCCGCCTTGTCAGTACGGAGGCAAATATTTTTCCTGATGTTGTAGCTGTATCGTGCCAAAGCTGTGTAGTTATAGCTGATGGTAGTTCATTTTCACCGATAGAACTTATATGATAAGAGACAAATTCAAGTGAAAATGAAAATCCTGAATGTGCTAAAGCTGTCAAGACTACATCGGTAGCTTGCGTTTGTCACTAACAAGTGAAGCCTTGATACACCTCTTGTGAACGTGCCAAAGCTGTCACAACAAGAAACGATCAGGATCAAAATCGGGAGTCACAGTGAGTGTGATTGACAATGGGTTGTCTACCTGTGAATATACGTAGGCGAGAATATGCCAAGCTGTGAATCGAAATATATTCACGGGGTCCACTTCCTATTATGGAATTCGATTTAATTATTGAATTCTCATTTTCCATTAGGGATTACAGTTTTACGTAAAATAGTAGGAGGCACTACTGGGTTAAAAATCCATAACCAAGGCAGTGTGTAATATTATGAAAATTACCGCTTATGTTTTCCTTATTCTATTGTGTTAATAGAATTAAACTTTTAGTCCACTACATGCATATTTTATATATATATATGTGCATTTTCTGACTTCACTTATGGTTGCAGATTTCTAGAATAGGTTCTAGATTAAGAATAGGCTTGGATATTATTAGATTAGTCTAAACCATCGGGAACTGTTGTTCCGATTTTCTTGAAAAATCAAGATGGTTAATGACCTAGTTACTATGTCACGATAGGAAATCTAAATAGATATCTGTTTTAGGATATAATTCTCTAGAGATAATAGTTTCTTGTGTAGTAAGGATTGACGTGAATTAGCTCTTGTCTCGAGATTCTTCAATGGCATTAAGAAAATCTCATTAGGTATTTGTTTATCCGATAATGACGTTTCTTGGCTTTAGTGACCTTCAGAGGTCACATGTCTGACACAATTTGCTAATCAATTACTTTCAATTGTTGTGAATAGTTGAAGGCAAATTATAAAGCTAAAGAAATGAGATGCGTATAATTGTATATAGAAGATATCAATTCTCATAATATGACAACTATAGGTTTTGGATACCAGATCTCCCGTCTAGTTATTTAAAATATTGTTTAATGATTATTTTAATATTTGATATCAGAACTTGCAACTATTGGATAGTTACTTGTTCTTTATAAACAGTTGTTACATATTTTCATACAACTAGTAGTGCCATTGACGAAGAGATAAACATTAAGAAAAATGCTTTATGAGATTATATCACTTAAGCATTAGATGATTATTATGTTTGGTCAAGGATGGTCTTATACGAGATCACACCACATATCATTATCCATTTAATTAATATTATATTCAGGAATATGAATAAATCTCATTTAACCAATGATTGTCATTGAACCATAAGATTTATTAAACTGATACATCAGATGTATGTAGTTTAATGAATTGTAAATTGCATAAGGTAGTTTTCTTTACTTGGTAACTTAGTCAATGAGGTATCATGACTTAGTTGCATGTTTCTGATGAAATGCGGATAGAATATTTTGACTGGTTCAAAGATATTCAATATGAAGTTTTGAAAATTATATCTTTAAAATTCATTGTGAGTCTTTGAACTGTTCAAAGATATTTGATATGATCAAACATAAGAATTTGTGGCAATTAGTTCTAAGGTTATTCAATGAATATGATTCTTACTCAATATTATTCTTCTACGATTCCATTGGGATGAAATTGATTAGTGGGAGTAATCGAATCTTATATGATTTGATTCGTTTGATATTGAGTGTTACTAAATTAGTTTCAATGATCTTGGGGATATGCTCCAGTAACATTAATTCATCCTTTTAATTAAGGTTCCATTAGTTTCTACAGTTACGTATATGATACGTATAGGTAGAAAATTCGGATCTTGAAAAGTTTGAGCTTTGAATCTTTTTTTTGTATAATGGTTATATAATTTAAAGTACTTGCGCCTCGAAGGTACAAGTAAAAGTTTATCATTTATTCTATTTAATAGAATATTATATTCTATTTGATAGAATATCTTTTCTATGATTCCGAGTAACAAAATTATTTTATTACTTGCTGTGTAACATCGGATGTTGACCATTATAGAAAAGACTTGACTTATTAAAGTCAAATGTGAGAGTGATAAACTATAAATGAAACTACATAATTAATAAGATGAAAAGACCCTTAGACATCTTCCATATAAGTCCAATAGGATGTCAGAATCATTTGTGAAGTATTTGATACTAAATGGTTCTGTTGTTTTCTTATCGAAAAACATTATCCTATATCTTATAGTGGGAGTGATATTTGATATCGATTTCGAAAGTTAGCATCAAAACATAGATCTAAGGTTGTTCATAGCTTACTACGATCAAGTTTGGAACTTGATTAAGCTTTCGTTATGAATCGTTCATAAAATATACAAATATTTTACACAGCAAAAGTAAAGTGAGCTTATTAAAGGTTTGAACTTTATAGTATGATAGTGAGAAATTTTATACTCAGCAATCTATTATAGATTTTGAGGAAACTTATCTCTAGTCACACTAATTGATCAATTAAAGATCTGTTGGTTAATGTTGATATTAAACTATGTATTTTGGTCTGGAATGCAAAGTGGCATTCCTGAATAGTTTCTTCGAATAAGAGATCCATTGTGATTTCTTTGTTTGAAGAGTTCATTCTAGAATGGCCCTGGAGTTTGTATTCTGCTAAGATCACAGTTTGATATACTAGCTTATAGAGCCTATTGTTGACTTAGATGAGCTTTCAGGAAATCTGTGTTCTCTAATTTTGATAACAGTTAGATTGTTTGATTTTTTTCAAAGCATAGAGAATACAAATGTGATAGTAGGGTTAGTGGGAGCGTACATATTTCTTTATGGTGTTATATATCATAAAGAAGTTATCATTATTAAGGTAATAATGAGATGTTTATAAGGTAAAAGGTTTACCTAAGTCTTCTTTTCTCCATGATAGCAGTGAGAGTGGTCTCTGTTATATTCGATATAAGATTTTATATATGATATAAAACTAAGAGACTTGTGAGATACTCTCATTAGTCGTGCATTATATATGATCTAATAAAGGACACAACAAGATTAACTGTTGGACAGTTAGTATAACTGTTTGACAGTTAGTGTGTCTTTTATATATAATATTCATCTTTCATAAATGATGATTCCTTTGTCGAAAGAGAAATTGATTAGAATGTCTAGTCAATCTTAAGAATCATAGGATGATGGCATAATGAATACTATATTATGTGCGATTAAAGATATCAATTTAATTGTAATTGTTACGAGCTATTTTTGATACCTTGTATACCATATGATGAGTCTTGAAACATGTTCTTTCTTATCTTTGAGATATTAAGAACAAGTTTCTTATTCATGGAGAATATAGTCCACAACCATTAGGGTCAGATTAGTTTTGAGTCTAATTATGATGTTAGATGGTTTACGTCATATAGAGTCAGAAAAGATACAGTGGGAGTGTCACAAATGATTCTATTATGTTAGTGGAATTAGTTGTAACTTATGAAGTATTGATTTATGAAGTTACAAAGTGACCTTATAGAAGTTTTGATATTATTATTGTGCTTGCGGTTGTCTGCATAGTATTTTGGATTTGATCCCTACATACATTGATAACTCAATAGCTATAGCACAATGTTCATGTCGCATCTGAGTTATATTGATGTAAAATTTAGGTTCTACAAATTATGAATGATGCTAGCTAAGGGAAACGTTTGGGTTTGTTGGACAAACTCAATATGTTATAGCGAGCCTACTCGTTATTGCCTACCTCTTGAGTGCTAGGTGAGCTCTTGATGGCCACGCGCATAAGATACATATTGAGATATGCATATGATATCGTGGATTGGCACTAGAGTAAGTGGGAGAAATTGTTAAGGTTGGTGCTCGAAGCGCCAATCCAGATCGTATTTATGTTTGATTCATGAAAATGAATAATTATTTTTTCCATAATATTACTTACTTAATGGTAGCACCTCTTGTTTTTATATACGTATTCGATCTAATTACGATTAGATTGAAATTAAATCTGATTTAGTGATATGTATATATTAGACAAATACCACAGGATTTACAACGTAATGCGCAGTTACAACATAGTTTGTAATTGACATTGTGAAACGTCACTATAAGTTGTATATTCTCAAATAAAGTTCCTGGTAAAGATTTACTTACATGGGTTGGTTAGTAAAATCCGCTGAGACCAGTACATGTCATATATCGAGACTTGGTCTGATGGTTTATCCCAATTAACCATGAGTCTTGGGAGACTCGTATAGACGTGTAGGTGTTTATTTAATAAACACTGAATGACTCACCAAAGATTTCCTCATAGATGGTATACCAACATCAATAGGAATCTTCTCGAGTCGGGTAGCATAGTGGTCCTTTGAATTAAGATACCACTGTGGATATATGAGACATCCTCCACACTTTGATGGCAGTCACGTCACCGATCTATTTAGATCAGACATCCGCTTGCTCATTGGGTGTGGACTGATGCTCATGATATCCTGTAAGAATCAGACAAAATATGTTAGTCATGTGTACATGGCATATGTATCTTGTACGTGTTTGCGATCTAGTAAATCCATGGCCGTGGTATACTTCGGAAGCGAGTTCCGAGTGTTATTTAGAGATCATAAATTTGAAAGTCGACTATATTATACTTTAAGGATTTGACGTTCCTATCTATATCCCCGGTATAATATTGATAGCCTGTGACAGAGGGATTATACGTATGTAATGACCTCGACTTGCATAGTTTGGCGAGATTATCTGTGGTCATCATAATTTATGAGTGGGTGAATTATGGACATGAAATTTGATTCTGTGACGGATAAACCTAAACTTAGAGTGTCTCACAATATGAAGTGTACTCGTTAAGAACTTGGGCAACACGTTATGAATAATACAGATTATTCAAAATACTTCATCATATTAAATGAGTTAATTCGAATCGTTTAAACGGTTAAACGAAAATACATGCATTAGGGGATTTTGGTCAATTCATAACTATTATGTATTTATATTTGATACAAAATTTGATTTGATACATATTAATTAATTATCAAATGAGATTTTGACACATGTAATAAATATATGTTTTTTGTTATTTAATGTAAATAAAAATACATATTTATATATATAGATATTTATGTTAATTAATTATTTAGTTATTTAATTATTAAATAATTAGAAATTAAATATCTTATCCATAAGTCATAATTATTATGATAAATGGTGAGATATTATAGGTTACAAATGGCATGTTTAATAAATTGTCAAATGTTACAAGTAACCATAGGCTTTTATTTAATTAGATTAAATAAAGCAAAAATAACCAAAATAACCCCTAATTTCGGCCACCTTAGGTATTTGAAGTGAAAATTTTTCCTTTCTTTTTCACTTTTGCTACATGGCCGAAACCTCCATGTTAGAAGAGCTCCCATATTTTCTTGAAGAAGCTTGAAGAGAAAGTGAAGAAATCAAGAAGAAAGCTTAAGGAAATTAGGAGATTTTGAGGTAATCTTCAATAATATTAAACTTAGAAAGCTTATTTATTATTCTTGAGAATTTAGAAGGGTTTCTTCCTTTCTTATATTTTTTGGCTTTTTGATTTGGAGGATAGATTTGGAGGCTGGATGCATGTGTGAAGTTAGATTGAATAATATTAGTGTAATATTAGTTCAATTTTATCATTTAATGACTTTTTATCATTCTAGAGTGTTATGAAAACTCTTATAACTCCTAGAATTTTTCTTGAGTTCTTCATTGGTGTAAATATTAATATGATTAATGTTGAAAAAAAATGGATTTAAAGCATGAAAATGATATTTTTGACACCCAGATCAGATCTGAAAATTCTAGAATTTTAGTGATGAAACTTATGTTATTTAAATGTATTCGATGTGTATTGGGCATTGGAATAATTGCCGGAAAGTGCTTCGGAGTGAAAATGTGCGAAAACGGCGTTACCAGGTGTGTTTCGGGCATATTGGGTAACAACTGTCCAAACAATAAATTGGTCACTATTTGGGCAACTCATGAACTGTCCAAGTACTATTGGGGCTTACCTGGGCAGCCTCCATGTGTATTGGTTGGTTGGTTCGGGCAAAAACACATTTTATGTCATTTTAGGAAAAACGTTTTTGTAAAAGATTCGCAATGTTTTCTAAATTATTGATATTGTTATTTGATAACAAATATAATATGTTTAGGTGAAATATGAATGAATTATTCATATTGGATATTGAATAAGTTATTTGGTAAGTTTACAAGTTTTTAAAGTTACAAGTTCTCCCGAACAGAGCTTTCGCCGCGCCTGACCCCAACAAGGAGCGCGTAGAGAGAGTCTCTATCATAATACTTCTTACTCAACTATATTTCACTGATCCTATATAAACCCATTTAGTTTTTATTTTATTTTCGATGTGGGATTGACCAATTTCCTTTTATTTTTCCATCTTAATGGGCGATCTTTGAGAGACAATTTCTCATTCACCCAAGCATCATTTTGAGCATATAAATATATGATTTCAAATTACTCAATAAGAGAATCTGGATCATTCACGACAAAGGGATAGCGAAATCCCACAACTAGTCCAGACATCTGAGGATTTGAGGGTCTAGCAACCATTGGTGGGGATCGAGGCATCTCACAACCTATCGAGATGTCAATGGACCTGCAGGTTTATCAACTATCACAGAAGAGATCGAGACATCTGACAACCGATCGAGGCATCGACATGGATGGCAACATTCAAACGTACAAAGCTAAGCTTGTAGCGAAAGGGTATCGTCAACGACATGGTATCGATTACGACGAAACTTTTTCAATTGTTGCCATAATTAAATCCATTCGGATAATGCTTGCTATTGCTGCATATTTTGATTATGAAATATGGCAGATGGACGTCAAAACCGCTTTCCTTAACAGAAACCTTTTGGAGGATGTTTATATGCAACAGCCTGACGATTTTGTCGTACCAAAACATGCAAACAAGGTTTGCAAGTTAAATCGATCCATTTATGGATTGAAGCAAACATCACGTTCTTGGAATCAACGTTTTGATGAGATCATAAAAGATTATGATTTCATTCAAAACAAAGATGATTCTTGTGTATATAAGAAGGTTAGTGAGAGCGCACTGACATTCATTGTCCTTTACGTTGATG
Organism: Zanthoxylum bungeanum; assembly: GCA_019454045.1. Taxonomy (NCBI): domain Eukaryota; kingdom Viridiplantae; phylum Streptophyta; class Magnoliopsida; order Sapindales; family Rutaceae; genus Zanthoxylum; species Zanthoxylum bungeanum. Next base: position 46,255 of record SKCR01040274.1, on the reverse strand, counting down.
ATGTATTTCTTATTGGCAATGATATTCCCATGCTACAATCGGTGAAAGCTTGGCTTTCATTAAAATCTCCATGAAAGATCTGGGAGAAGCAGCCTTTATTCTGGGAATAAGGATATACCGAGATAGATCCAGAAAGCTGCTTGGACTCTCCCAGAGCTCGTACATTGATAAAGTGTTGAAGAGATTCAACATGGATCAGTCTAAGAGGGACTGCTTCCAGTGTCACATGGCGTCTCTCTATCTAAGAACTTGTGTCCTAAAACTCAAGATGAAAGAGATAACATGAGTCGGATCTCGTTCGCTTCTAATAGAAGAGAGAACGCGATTAATTTAGAATTAATCGATTAAATAATAAATATTGGATATAATTGAAATCGGATTTTAATGCGGAATTAAAATTGGATTTTAATTCGTGTGAACGAATTAATTTAGAATTAATTCGCAAGTGACTTTTGTAATAATTTTACGAGGCACTATTATTTAATTAAATTAGATTTAATTACATCGCGATGGAAAATTAACCCGAGCCCAGCGAAGTTGCGTGTTGAGTTATTCGACTTAAATTTGGAATTTAAAAGTGGTGGGACCCTCTTGACTTACATCAACATGTTTGACATTTGATGGAAGTTGTTATTGGTTGAGTAAAGCTTGGATTGCTTATGGAACACTCAAACCAAAACCAACACACTTGGTTTTTAATTTTTGAAAGATATACACAACTTTTGTGAGTTGACTTTGACATAAGGTTTTGGAAACAAATACAAATAAAACACAAAAGCTCTCTCTTCTCTCCCAATTGCCGTGAACTTCATTCTTCATCTCCATTGATTTTGCTTCAAAATCCAACATTTCTAGCACATAAGGAGTCAACTAAGGTGATAGGGAAACTCACCATTGAGTTGGAAACAACATAGAAAGCTTGGAGCTTCATCTACATCTCTTGAATTTTTGAAATCTCAACCGATCAAAGTAAGTAATTTCCGCAACTTGTCTTTGATTTATTCACACACACATCATGAATTAGAGACATTGGGCATGTCTAGGACACTAACAATGGTATCAAAGCCATATCTAAGCATGATTTATTTCTAGGGTTTATATACTTTATTTGAGAATTTTGTGCTTGGAGTATGATTTTTTGAAAATTGGTTATTTGGTTGTGCTTTGATGATGATTTATTGGATTTGTGCATCATAAGAATTGAGAAAATTGATTAGATTAATTTTTTCATAAACTCTTGAGCATGGCCGAAACTAGCCCTAGTAGTGTTCATAGTGATTCTTTGTTAATTAGACCATTGGATGTGTTTAAAGCATGAAATAAATATTGATTGTTGATTTAATTTGATTGAAATCAAAATTTGATATTATTTTCCCTCCATTGCCGTGAACAATAGAAACATGTAATAAATTGATTTTGCTTCAATTGTGTTGGACATGAATTGAATATATAAAGCATGATTAATTAGTTTAATTGATGTTTTGGAAATATCAGTTTAATTAATTAATTATGGAAATTACTCTTTAATTAAAATTAATGTGATATTTGGAATGTTATATTAATTAAATTAGTCTTTAAAATTGGATTGGGCTAATTTGTTGTATTTGGGCTTAATGGGCTTGGTTGTGCCAAGTTTGGTTTTAGACAATTGGGTTCGAACCAATTGGGCCTAAAACCATATCCATAAAGTCTAAATATGATTATTGGGCCTTTAAATAATTTAATTGGGCCTAAATTGATTTTTGGCTAAAAGGATGATTCCTTATTGAGCCTTGGCATTTTGGGTTTGATCCATATTGGCCAAAGCCCATGCCTTAAGAATTAATTAAAAGCCCATTGGAATTTAATTAAAATAGTATTGGATACTAATTGGGCATTTGAGACCCATTTAGATTAGATTTAGAATCTAAGTCTAAAAGGCACATAAATAAGTGTAACTATTTAATCTGGAATTAAATTTGAATTTGTATTGGATACAAATTAAATTGGATTTAAAATTATAGTTCGATATCATTCAAGAATATGTACTTTGAATAACATGTTTTGTGTGAATACTTGGATGTATTGTATGAATAATGTATATCAGATGGATATTAGAAGGGTGTGGCAATTTTGGAAATTGTTGTAATAAATTTAGAATTTATTAAATTGGACTTACGTGTCCAGCCTATTATCTCTTTACTCTTTGTATTTCTCTTCTCACCAATTCCCCTCAATGTTAATCAGATTTCTTTAATGTATTATGTAATTGGGTAGAAGTATGAATAGTGCTAGCGGGAGAGAGGAAAAAGAGAGATTTGTTCTAGGAACAATTTGTTATATATCCATCTGCATATCGTTATTAATTTATTCACGCCTTATTATGCTTTTAGAATGCATGCTTAAGGGTGTATGATGAGACCTAATCAAAGATAATAAATTTATTGCCAATTTACGCGAAAAACCCTCACTAAAATATTAAGCGTTTTCCTTCCATTGAGTGGTTCTCTCTCAAGATCCAAGATTGGCATTGGTTTGTTGGCCAAAGTCAAGATCAATGTCCATCACGGATGTGTTTGAACCATGAAGGCTTTGTTATATATCGCATGTCTTGGGCAGTTGTGACTTGTTGGCCAAAGTCAATGTCACTTCTATACATCGACGTGGATTACGAAGCTTTCCCACTGTCAATGGGTCGTGCTTAACTGAAATCATTAAGCTTGTTGAGCCAAAGCCATGGCTTAATTGATTCAGAGGAAAAGGTTAGGAAATATATTGGATATATTTACATATATTGGATATATGTTTCGGACTTGGAGGTCCACCTACCGGATCTAGGAATTGGATGAGATCCAATTGATCTTAGAGATCTACCTAGTTAAGTTTCATACAGCTTGTTGGCCAAAGTCAAGGTTGTGTGTTATTTAACGGGATCCTAGCCCACTAGGAAACTGGTTTTCCCGAGTACTCAACAGAGGGTTAGAGGCTCACCAAAAAAAAATGGGAGGCCAGTATTAAATTTGCAATTTCGTTTAATACTTGCTAAATACGCGCTTTATTTTTCATCATTATATATATTTATTAGTTGGACTAATATTTTATTGTTTTTATTGAACATTTGGACTGTACCTCTATAATATCATTTGTAGTTGATTATATAGTTGGCCTATAGTAATCATTACATTTGACTATATCCGATATCGTTGATTGAATAGTTAGACTATTGCAATCAAGATGACTGGAAAGATTAACGTTAGAGACATTATCATGGGTGATAATGTCTTTAATGGTTCTAATTTTCCAGACTGGGATATGAATCTCAGAATTGTCCTGGGAGCCGAGAAGTTGCTCTATATATTAGATAGACCTCTCAGGCCTGAGCCTGGACATGAGCGGGTTGTTGATTATGAGCTTTAGAAGACTCACAGTGATGATAACTTAACTGTTCAGTCCGTCATTCTTGCCGCAATGACCCCTCAATTTCGTCCTCAAAATAAGGGATTGGATCCCCACAACATGATGTTGAAATTGAATGACCTTCAAAGATCTAACCTTAGATCTCAGAAGTATGAGTTGCAGAAGAAGCTCTTTCGCTCTCGCATGTCAGAGGGTACATCTGTCGAGCACTATGTGTCACAGATGATTGCTGACATGAACAGCTAGGTCAGCTGGGCATAACCTTTTAGGCTTAGACTTCCATATATTTGATCTTACAGTCTCTGTCTGACTACTGGGGCGAGTTCATCATGAACTACAATATGATGAACCAAGAGAAAACTCTTGGAGAGTTGATGGCGATGCTGAAAGAGGCAGAGCCAGAGCTTCTGAAGGGCAAGAAGCGCGAGACACACTTCGCTTCGACATCTCAGAAGGCCAAGGCTTGGCCGAAGGCTTCTGGATGTGTGAACAATAGAAAAGAGAAGGCAAGGCCAAATCATCAAAGTCTTCTGGGAAGGCAAATGACAAATCCCAAGATGTCTGCCTGCATTGTGGCAAACGGGGTCACTGGAAGCGTGACTACCGTGAGTACAAGGCGCAGATGAAGAAAGTGAAGGCGGGCAAGGCTCCGGCTTCAGGTATGTTTATTATTGAGATAAACATGTCTACTTCTAGTTTTAAAAATTGGTTTTTTGATTCTGGATGTGGTACTCATATATGTACTGATGTGCAGGATCTGCAGATTAGCAGGAGACTGACCTCATGCGAGATTGACCTACGAGTTGGAAATGGGACCAGAGCCGTTGTTTTAGCTATAGGGACCTATATTTTGGAACTGCCCTCGGGGCATGTACTTTCATTATCAGACGTTTATTATGTACCTAGTTTGACTAGAAACATTATCTTTGTATCTTATTTGACCCAATGCGGGTACACTTTTGTATTCCGAAACACTGGGTGTTTTATTTATAAAGATGATTTTGAGATATGTACTGCTGATGAAAATAATGGTCTTTATATTTTGAATATAAATGAATCTCAAACATATAATATGACAAACAAAAGGCTCAAAATGAGTAAAAAAAATGAAACTTATCTGTGGCATTGTCGTTGGACACATTAACAAGACTCGCATATCCACGCTTTCGAAGAGTGGATACTTGGATGGATTTGATCCTAATTTATATGATGTCTGCGAATCTTGTTTATTAGGCAAAATTCCTAAAATGCCTTTTAGCGGTAAAGGTGTTCGTGCCACTGAACTGTTAGCCCTCGTTCATAGTGACGTATGTGGGCCCATGTCTAGCCAGGCTAGAGGTGGATATGAATATTTCATAACCTTTACGGATGATGCATTGTGTTATGGTTATGTGTATCTTATGAGACACAAGTTGGAAACTTTTGAGAAATTCAAAGAGTTTCGACACGAAGTAGAAAAATAGACCGGTAAAAGTATTAAAACATTACGGTCGGACCGTGGTGGAGAATACTTGAGCAATGGGTTTCTCGATTACTTGAAAGAGTATGGTATTCCTTCACAGTGGACTCCTCCCGGAACACCTCAACTAAATGGTGTGTCTGAATGGAGAAACCGAACTTTGTTGGACATGGTAATGTCAATGATGAGTCACACTGAGCTACCAATTTCCTTCTGGGGATACGCATTGAATAGTGCAATACTTATTTTGAATAAGGTTTCGTCAAAGTTTGTTGAACAGACTCCATATGAAATATGGACAGGAAAGAAACTGGGTTTCTTATTCCTGAAGATTTGGGGATGTTTGGCATACGTTAAATGTTTGGATGGTACCAAACTAGAACCCAAATCGAATAAGTGTCTATTTGTAGGTTATCCTAGGAAACCAAAGGATATTACTTCTACAACCCACAAGAGAACAATATATTTTTTGTTCTCCATGCGGTTTTCCTTGAAAAGGAATTCCTAAATGCAGTGGTAAGTGGGGGGAAAGTAGAACTCGATGAAAATCGTAGTGATACTATTCCTGGCACCGACTCCCTAACGGAACACGAACAGTTCATCAGGGATGAAACTATACCACAATCTTCTAATACACAAGAACCACGTAGGTCGGAGAGACTCATAAAACAACCTGAGAGATATGGATTTCTGATCTCACACCTAACGTAGATATTAATCTTATTGAGGATAATGAGCCGGCTACGTATGAGGAAGCGATACAAGGTATCAACTCCGCTTTATAGCAAGATGCCATGAAGTACGAAATGGATTCCATGTATACCAACCAAGTCTGGGCACTGGTTGATACACCAGAAGGCGTTAAGCCGATTGGTTGTAAATGGGTCTTCAAGAGGAAGACCGACATGAATGGCAATATTCAAACGTACAAAGCTAGGCTTGTAGAGAAAGGGTATCGTCAATGACATGGTGTCGATTACGATGAAACTTTTCCACATGTTGCCATGATTAAATCCATTCGGATAATGCTTGCTATTGCTGCATATTTCAATTTGAAATTTGGCAGATGGACGTCAAAATTGCTTTCCTTAACGGAAACCTTTTTGAGGATGTTTATATGCAACAGTCTGACGATTTTGTCATACCAAAACATGCAAACAAGGTTTGCAAGTTAAATCGATCCATTTATGGATTGAATCAAGCATCACGTTCTTGGAATCAACATTTTGATGAGATCATAAAAGAATATGATTTCATTCAAAACGAAGATGATTCTTGTGTATATAAGAAGGTTAGTGGGAGCGTGCTGACATTCATTGTCATTTACGTTGATGATGTATTGCTTATTGGCAATGATATTCCCATGCTACAATCGGTGAAAGCTTGGCTTTCATGAAAATTCTCCATGAAAGATCTAGGAGAAACAGCATTTATTTTGGGAATAAGGATCTACCGGAATAGATCCAGAAAGCTACTTGGACTCTCCCAGAGCTCGTACATTGACAAATTGTTGAAGAGATTCAACATGGATCAGTCTAAGAGGGGACTGCTTCCAGTGTCACATGGCTTCTCTCTATCTAAGGACTTATGTCCTAAAACTCAAGATGAGAGAGATAACATGAGTCAGATCCCGTTCGCTTCTGCAGTCAGATCGATCATGTATGCCATGTTATGTACAAGACCTGATGTCTCATATGCTTTGAGCATGTGCAGTCACTATCAGGCCGATCCAGGTGATGGTCACTGGATTGCTATTAAGAACATCCTTAAGTATCTTAGACGAACTAATGATGCTTTCTTAGTCTATGGAGATGGAGAACTTAGGTGACTGGGTTCACCGATGCAAGTTTCCAAACCGATAAGTATGACTCTAAGTCGCAATCTGGGTATATGTTTTGTTTGAACAATGGAGCAGTGAGCTGGAAATCTTCCAAGCAAGAGATGTTGCTGATTCAACAACAGAAGCGAAATATATCTCTGCAGTTAAGGCAGCAAAAGAAGCAGTTTGGATCCGTAAATTCCTAATTGGATTAGGAGTAGTTCCGTTAGCAGCTGAGCCCGTTCCGTTGTATTGTGACAATAACGGAGATATAGTGCAGGCTAAGGAACCGCGGTCTCATCAACAATCCAAGCATATACTTCGACATTTCCATCTGATTCATGAGATCATACATCGTGGCGATGTGAAGATCGAAAAGATCGCTTCAGATGACAACATTGCAGATCCGCTGACGAAAGCTATTTCTCAGCAGAAGTTTGAGCGACATGTACATAGTTCAGGTGTTAGATACTTGAGTGATTGGCTATGAGCCAAGTGGGAGATTGTTGGACAATTATGACCCATAGCATCACTATTTGTAAAAGACATTGTGATTTTTTTTTACAAATTAACTATGTGACAAAGGAAATTGCTATTTTATCATTTTGTAATTAGATTACTTTGATATATAAATGATAAAAGTCCTTATGATTAGTTCCGGATTAATAAGATATGAGACAATATTAATCCACGACGGTTTTAATCATTAAATATCTCTAGTCGTAGTATTATCGAGACTGTACATCGATAATGCGGAATAGACTAGTATTACACTTGTGCGCTTATGGAAGCTTAACGACATAGTTCTCATATATTTAAGTATAAGATACTTATGCAAGTGTGATATGAGGTTCTGTTAGCCGTTGGACTGGGAACATCTTCGCTCTGGATAAACCCCCGCGAATCCCATTGGTAGTATGACTATGTGTCAATGGGAATCCGAATCAGGGTAGGTGTATGTGGTCTTAACCTTAGACTTGTATCGCTAATACTTGTGACAATCAGTACGCTTTGGTTTTGGTCGTCCGGGACTTTAACATGTTCTGTGTACGCCTCTTCTGGGTTTACTGAGAATCGTAGTGTATTGGGTGTGATGTCAAGATGGAAGTATCACTTTAGTCATATGGAGAAGATGATCACGCAAGGATACAAATAGTACTCTTAAATGCTGCAGTTATCGGGATAGTATGACTAGGTCATGATTATCCGATTGAAGAGACTAATTGCTAGTTATCCGATATATGCTTCATACGGGCATACACAATTCCAGCCCCAGGTCTAGCATGTGACATCAGATACTGGATCGTAATAGCAATACATAATATACTATGTCTGATATAGATTATATATTCTTCGTTGAATATTTCTGGAGAATTGGGTAAGCACTGTGCTTTGCTAGAAGCCAACCATGTCTTGTAATTGGTAACAACGTGGTACGAGGTACACATGTGTTTGGATAGTCCGACGACCGAATTTACTGCCAACATATCCAGGGATCTCTTGGGTCGCTTCCCAAAGATTCACCGATGACATTTGACTCGAACAGAATTAATCTGTGATTAATTAAGAGAGGGAAAATTAATCTGGGATAAAATTCTAATATAAGAGAGAACGCGATTAATTTAGAATTAATCGATTAAATAATAATATTGGATATAATTGAAATCGGATCTCAATACGGAATTAAAATTGGATTTTAATTCGTGCGAACGAATTAATTTAGAATTAATTCACAAGTGACTTTCGTAAATTTTGCGAATTATTATTTAATTAAATTAGATTTAATTACATCGCGACGGAAAATTCATTTAATCGGATTAAACGAACCCGAGCCCGAGCGAGTTGCATGTTGAGTTATTCGACTTAAATTTGGAATTTAAAAGTGGTGGGACCCACTTGACTTACATCAACATGTTTGACATTTGATGGAAGTTGTTATTGGTTGAGTAAAGCTTGGATTGCTTATGGAACACTCAAACCAAAACCAACACACTTTGTTTTTACTCTTTGAAAGATATACACAACTTTTGTGAGTTGACTTTGGCATAAGGTTTTGGAAATAAATACAAAGAAAACACAAAAGCTCTATCTTCTCTCCCAATTGCCTTGAACTTCATACTTCCTCTCCATTGGTTTTGCTGCAAAATCCAACATTGCTAGCACATAAGGAGTCAACTAAGGTGATAGGGAAACTCACCCTTGAGTTGCAAACAACATAGAAAGCTTGGAGCTTCATCTACATCTCTTGAATTTTTAAAATCTCAACCGATCAAAGTAAGTGATTTCCGCAACTTGTCTTTGATTTATTCACACACATATCATGACTTAGAGACCTTGGGCATGTCTAGGATACTAACACGAGGGTCCAACCACATAGTCACACCAGAGATCGAAGCATCTCGTCATCGGAGGATCTGAGGTCCCACATATCAGCAAGCCAACTACTATAAAACCAGGTAAGTCTTGCGATGCCTAGCTCACCAAGTAAGTAAAAAGGCATGTATGACTTTGATAGACTTTACATTGTCACACACTACACAAGCCTACCAAAGTGGTGGTGTCTGTGGACATCACAATTTTACGCATAGCCTGAAGATGAGTCTTTTTAGGGGATACCTTAGAAAATTTGGAAAATTATAAGATGAATACCATAAACGAATGAAACTCCGAGAAATTCAGAAAGTAGTAAAAACTCTGACCGAACGTCATCTATATCCAGCCAAGCTTCTCCCAGATCATCAAATCCTCCCGGATGTACTTGATAAGTGCAGTTTATACCCACTTATTCCTGTATTCTTAGCTTACTATTTTGTTAGATTCTATGGGTTATGCATTTTGTTATCTGTGATGCCTATATTATTGTGTTGACCATTTTTATGCATTGTTACCCTTATCATTACTATTTTTATCATTTTTACGTGATGTTTTATCTGTTTCATCATTATTATTTTTATCATGATTTCTATTTTCTGATTTAAAGCATGCATTGTCACTATTAGGTTGTTATTATTGTTATTATGCATGAGTATTTATCTTACTGTCATTCTACGCCACGAGCTGCATGTTTTATCCTCTATTTCCATGCAATACCTCCGGCTGTACTTATATCAAGTCCGGCCGGATGTTGATAAAATTATCCAGACATTAAGTACCTAAAAAAATTTGTCCGGCCTAGCTTTGAAGATATGTATTCTGATCCGTTTCAATAGCACTTTATTACTGCTTTAATAACCTCTGGACATTTGTAACTTTGCATTTTCTTTTTACTGTCTTTATTATTCATATGTGTGCAATTATATGTCTTTAAACTGCTTTCGTATGAATTTCATTATAAAATGTGGGGATATCTCTACTTGAACTTAAATATTATACTGACATTTGTAAGGGAATATTTCGAATCCAAAAGGGTTTACGGTCGGACCTTGCGAGGGGTGTAGTGCAGCCTTAAATCATTTCTCGTGTCATATATCGGGGGGCGACTCTTTATTCTCTGGTTAGTCCCACATAGGCTATCTGTACTCTTTATATGTTGCGAGCCCAACATCATCGTGCTCACCGACATCATAGGCATCGCGGTAAACTCTGATTCGCTCCTACAGATGTTGACTCCATTAAGGATGGAGAATTGGCCCCTAGAAAATGCCTTATTGTATTTATTTGCAAGATTGTTGTTAATCGTGTCTCCATCTTTTACATATTATTTTAACTCGATTGCGTTGCATATTGAGAAATCGCTTTCACTCAAAGTAGTGGATTGGTATATAATGATAGCCATCACTTGTTGGCACGTATCCTCAGATATTGGTGCGTTAATTGTTCGATTAAAACCTTAGATGGGGAGGCCTAATTATGGACAAGCCATATCCTTGGGTATAAAAAGAGGCGTTCATTGGTCGATTGAACACTTGGATGAAGAGACCTAGTTATGGACAATCCTTCGCCAATGAGAGCCTAAGCCTAACCCTTGGTAATCCCATATATGAGCCCGTAGAAATTATCCCTAGAAAAAGCCTCCTTAATGCTTGTGTTTGGGCCCTACTATTTTGAAGTCTTTTGATTCTTTTATCATAAGATGTAAACTTATTGGGTCTTTTTAACTGGAGCAAGTTTTCATTTCTTGATAATTGGGTTAAAGTACTTTGAAATATTAATGGGCCTCCATGTTTGAAAGCTTTATTGAGTATAAAATGTTTATTTATAATCCAAATGTACCACACATGAGTCTGATACTCGTAATGACTTTCATCTAGAAAGGTACACCTTATTTTGGCCCATTTAGATATTACTAAATGCTTCTAAGCCCATCCAAAATAGCCATGATTACCAAGGTTTTAATTCTCCACTTTTATACAATGGCACGATCCCTATATTAGGCTTAGTCATTTTACAAATGGGCAGCCTTTTTCTTTAGCGATGGAATGAAACCAATGTAGCCAGGGTTTATCCTATAGCATAGAAGTGAATGAGCTTGTGTACCCCATGTTGGTACATGAGCTAAGCCAAACCTAGGGCAGATATGAGACTTACCATGTGTGAGAGAGATAAAAAGGTTGGAAGGATATATGCTAATATGTTTTATATTTCATGCATCTTATACATATCATACTAACACCTTTGATTGCAGCCATCATATCATCACATTGGGTTAGAGAATAAGGCTGACTAGTTAAGAAGAAGTTAAAAATGGCCAACACTGATAGTTCTTGTGTAGATTAGTTGGAGACAACTGTGAATAAAATGGCAGAGCAGATGTAGAACTTGGTCAATGTTATTGCCATCCGGCATCACCTTGGGTAGTGGGGACTGAAACTAGTGAAATGAGGCATGAGGAGCCCATGAACATAACAATTGAGGAAATCCTTACTTTGGGTGATGATGATGAAATGACTGATAATGCCGCAAGAAGGATGGCCAGTTCCTAAGCCGAGCTCTAGAGGCTGAAAGAACAAATGAATTTAGTGACCTAGAAAATGAAGGGCGAGTACGAATACCTCCTAGATTATGATACCATGGCATTTGAAGAACAACTTCCCTCCCAATTCAGAATGCCTGACATGGTGAAATTCAATAGAAATGGAGACCCGATAGTTCATCTCCGCCCATATGCATCTCTAATGAGTTCAACTGATCTATCCAAGCGTCAGGTACAGAAGATGTTCAGAATGTCAATTGGAAGGGCGCATGTGGTATGGTACCAAGTTTGGAAAAGAAAGTTAAGTATAACTGGAGAGCATTGGCAGAGGCATTCTTAAACCAATATGTCACAGACATACATGTTGACTTAACGCTCTGTGACTTGGAGAACACTAAATAGAAGCCAGATGAGAGCTTCAATGTGTTTATTGATCATTGGATAATCTAGCTTTTGAAAATACAATCACAACCCTCGAAGAAGAACCAAATAAACATGATTATCAATGGGACCAAGCCTTCAATCTGCAACAAGCTGAGAAGGATGACCTATATGATCTCTGACTTGTGAGAATTGAGAGAAAATATCATAGACATAAAAGAATAAGAAACGGAAAATGAAAAGCTCTATAGCCAATGACACTATAAGAAAAGTAATGGAGATGACTTGGAAACAGTAAAAGTGAACACCGTCCAGAAATGACACTTCTCCAATATGGGAAGACCACTAGACCAAGTGCTTAAAAAACTGAAAAGACAGGGTCTTTTGAATTCACTAGACACACAACAAAAACCACTAACAAAACATGGTAAGTCAACCTACTATTGTGCAATTCATCAGGCCCACGGCCATTAGACTAAAAGATGCGCTCGCCTAAAACATGAGATTCAAGACTTGATCGACGTCTGCCGAATAACTGACCCTGAAGAAGCCTCAACAATGTAGTGACTGGATTCCAAGTCATCGTAATTGCGTATTTACTTTTGATCATCAACGAATTTTTCTTTTTAAATGAAATAAATTTGGTTTTGTAAAATTTTCCCTCTCGATAAATGAGCATGTCTAAATCCTTAAGACAATTCTTTAACTTTGGAATCACCGGTAGAATGCCATCCAAAATATTGTGCACTAAAACTCGCACTTAGAACTGAGCAGTCCAGAAAGAATTTATGCTGGCGTGACTTGTAGAGATAGTCAAAACACTTGGCACTAACCTGAATCTTTTCCAAAAGCTAAGATGACACTATGATAAAGAGATGACAAAAACAAAAGAGAAAAAGGGAAAAATGACAAAATGACAAAAAAAGGAAAAGAGAAAGAGAAAGATAAAATAAACTTTTGGAAAATTCTAAAACCTTGTCGATCTTTAACTAGGTGTTAGCTTATCTAGGCAAAGAAAAAAGATAAAATTAACTAAAGTGTTCATACTCATCTTCGTTTAGCGCCAGTATAAACTGATCAAGTTTGTACGTAATTCTTTGTAAAAGATCACACACATATTGAGAAACATTTGAAAGGTGAAACCTTTTTTAGAATTGAATTTTTGATTTGGGCAATGCTCACACTTTGAAAAGAGACAAGATTTCAGGCAAAAAAAAACTTTCGAGAACATGCGAAGGGTCATTACATGATTTGGAAAGCAAAGTCGATGATTAGAGAACCCTGAGGGATAACCTGGATAAAACTTTAGATGAAACCCGATGATAGCACCATAGTAAAAGTATCATGACTCATGCACTCTCTCAGGACGAAGAATAGGCAAGAAATCAGAGATCATTTTCACACATAAATACATACATACACACATACATTAAAATAACATTTCGTTCTAGGAAATTGAACAATCAAATAAGAAAAGCTCCCAAGAAATTAGGCAACATACAGAATGTTCTTTTGTAGTAAAGAGTTAAAGCCTCCATGACACAGAGCACCCGACAATCAGAAAGTCAAGACTTGGGGGTGAAGCCCGCCTAAGAGAGAATACTGGGGGCAAAGCCTACCTACGAGAGAATACCGGGGGCGAAGCCCCCTAAAAGAGAATATTGGAGGTTAAGCCCGCCCGGATGTGGTGGCTAGGGGCGACTACCACTGTGCAATTGGGTTTTGGAATGCCTACGAAACATAAATATTTAAGGCAAATAGAGGTTTCAGAATGCTTCGGAAAGCAAATGAGTTTTAGAAAAGGACCACCTCAAGAGAGGAAACATATGGAAGGATTTTGAACTCCGATAGATTTAGAATACCAATGGGTTTGATACATTACAAGATTTGGAAAGATGAACGAAATTAGAACGCCGAAAGGAATTGAAACGATAATGGATTTAAAATGTCAATGAATGAGATTGGAACACCACCAGATTTTGGAATATATATGAAATTAGAATGTCAATGGGTTTGGAACACTAACAGATTTGGACGAAATTAGAATGCCGAAGAAATTTGAACGCTAATGGATTTAAAATACCAATGGGTTTGGAAAACTTCCGAATTTGGAAAACTGAACGGAATTAGAACAATTAAAGAATTAGAATTCCAAGGGACTTGGAATGCTAAACGGATTTGGAACGCCGATCAAACTAGAAAGCCAGATGAATGACAGACAGAACTCAAACACATGTAATACCAATGGAATGAAATAAAGACAAATGGATCGTGACATCCCATAATTGAGGGTCTAGCAACCATCGGTGGGGATCGAATTATATAAGGTGTTTCCATTCTCATGTCACCACATGAAATAACCCGAATCAAAGTCATCATACAATATGGAATGGACCGCAGCTGTAGATAAACCACAAATAAAGTGCCTGTCTTTGTTTGCTCTCTACGGACTATTTAGCATTACTAATTTCAGATTTAAATCCTCTTGTGTATAACACTTATACACTAAATCTGAAAGTACATTTAGTATCCAAGGTCATATATGATAATAATTTATAATATGTAAATTTAAATCAACATTTTAATAAATGAATAACTGCATCGTTTATTACTTAAAATAAAATCTCGTTTACATATTATATTATGTTCTTTGGCATATATCCCAACAATCTCCCACTTGCACAAGAGCAAAAGAGATATGTCGCATAATCCTAGACCCTCTAAGTGACCTTTAAACACTTTAACCGTCAAGGTCTTTGTAAACGGATCAGCCAGATTGTCTGTAGAACGCTATCTGTAACATCTCCTTAAAGAGGTGATATTTCCTCTCTATATGCTTCCCTCTCTTGTGGCTTCTTGGTTCTTTGGAATTTTACCAATGTACCACTATTATCATATAAAGTGTGAGTGGTATATCTATATCTGAAAAAAATTTCAGATCTCCCAAGAATTTATGGAGCCATACTACTTCCATTGTGGAGTTCACAATACCATATTGTATTATACTCCTTCATACTATGGCTCCACCAACTAGGGTGAATACTGATCCTGATGTTGATTTATCATAATCTACATCCAACTGAAAATCAGAATCTGTATATCCTCTAATGATCATATCATCTCCAGAATATACAAGGAGATAGTCTCTCGTTCTCTTAAGATACTAAAGAATATCCTTTACAGTCACCCACTGATCTAATCCTGGGTTAGATTGAAAACTATTGACTACTCCCACTACATAACATATGTCCAGTCTCGTGCATCGCATACATGAGACTTCCAACAATATAGGCATGTGTGATATGTCTCATCTCTTCAACTGCTTGAGGTGTCTTAGGAAACTGTTCATTCGACAAGTGAATTCCATGTCGAAGATGTAAAGTACCTTTCTTGGAATTCAGCACCCCAAAAATCTTGTTGAAAAATGATGCTTGAGACACAGCTAACAATCTTCTCTTGTGATCCTGAATAATCTGGATCCCAATTACGCATCTCACCTTTTCCCAAATCTTTCATTTGGAATTGGTTAGCTAGTCATTTACTTTTAATAATACTTTAACATCATTCTCAATGAGTAAAATGTCATCGAATGTATAATATGAGAACATCACCTTACCATAAATGACACACTTGTTTTTACAAGGCACATTGGCATTCTACTCAAAATCATAAGACTTGATCATCACATCAAATCTTATTTTCCATAATCAAGATGCTTGCTTCAGTCCATTAATGGACCTTTGCAGCTTGCAAACCTTTTGCCCTTGACCTTAGACAATGAATCTCTCTGGTTGTACCATATATATGTTCTCATCAAGACTATCATTCAAGAATGTTATCTTGACGCCCATCTGTCATTTCTCATATTCACAATATGTGGAAATTTATAGAAGAGTGCGAATAGATTTAAACATGGCTACTGGTGAGAAAATCTCCTCATAGTGGACTTCCTCTTATTAGGTATAAACCTTGACTACTAACCTAGCTTTGAAGGTATGTACTTGTAAATCCCCTAGCAACCTATAGGTTTTACTCCATCAGGTTGACCTACAAGATCCCAGAATGAGTTGGAGTACAAGAACTCCATCTCGCGATTTATGGCTTTTAGCCATTCCTTTTTATCAAGATCATCCATTGCACTACGATAGCTCAATAGATCATCTACATCATTACATGGAGGTGACAATTATGCCACTCCAAACCCTAGATAGAGATCAGGTTGTCGCATAACCCTCCCACTACTTTCAGGTGGTAGACTCTCCCGATATTACTGCATCTGACACTCAGATGTCAAAGGTGTTACGTTATTATAATCGTCAACAACTGTTATTGATCATGCATTGGTCTAACCAGAAAATAACTCCTCTAGTGCTAATTTACTACGAGGTATTAATTCCTCATATAGTCATCCTTAAGAAAAACAAACACTTTGATATCTTCTTAGACTATAAAAGAATCCACCTATCGTCTCTTTAGGATAGCCTATAAATAGGCACACCTTAACCCGGTTCCAATTTTGTAGTCTTGTTCTTCAGCATATGTGTTGACACCTCCATATGCGGAAATGTTACAAACTAGCTTTGTGATCACTCCATAACTCTAAAGGTATCTTGGGAATAAACTTAGATAGAACTACGTTAAGGATATACATTGATGTTTGTGATGTATACCCTTAAGAGGAACTAGGTAATGAAATATCAATAATCATTGATCTTATCATTTCTAGTAGGGTTCGATTTATCCTTTCTGCAACACCATTTTGCTGTGGTGTTTCAGGTTCTATGAGTTGGGATACCATCTCATACTCAACTAAGAACTCATCGAATTCATTGTTGATGTATCCTTCTCTATGATTTGTTCGTACAATTTTGATGTCTTTCCCTAATCGATTCTTGACCGGTGCGTAATCACACGCGTATAACGCAAACACACATATCGTCAAGTAGTATAAAAAGTATCGATCCCACGAGGACTTAATACCTAATCTATTAATTTTATGAGGTCAAATGATTACTAGTATCTAACAGGTTGATTGATTGATTTGAAATGGTGAAGATTTTGAATTTAAAAACAAGTAAATAAAATTATTCGAAAGTAGTTTTAAGAAAATTCAATATTAGGAAACTATCTAGGGTTATGAATCTTTCCAATATCTTTTAAAAGATGAATTGGTTATTTCATGTTTGTGTAATAAATCGGTTTACTAACATGGAACACTAAATTATGTGAAAGCCTCTGTCGATGGTCAGACGTAAATACCCAATATAACCAAATTGAACCATATATCTATGTCAACCAAATTACCTGGATTCATTAAGTTTAAGTTCCAATTATGGCTACCCCCGCCCGACAAGTATATGTCTATCCTGTAAGGAAATCTATTAAAGGGTCATCTATCCTCAAGGAAGATCGTGGGCTATTAAGTCTAAGACTAAAACCTAAAATTCCTTTGTCAAGTTTATTTTAGATTTACCAGATCAATCTTATTAGTGGCCAATTAACAAGATGCATTAAGCTTAAGACTTAATAAGTAAACCTTTAAATTACCCAAACTATAAAATAACCCTTTATAAACCGGTGATATTAAAATTCATCACAACCCCAGATAACTAACTTAGTTACAACACATAACTAGGGCTAGTGTAAAATAAAAGACATAAAGTAAAAATTTGAAAAGTAATTGTGGTAAAGTAAAAGCTGAAAAGTAAATTACAATAAAATAAAATGTTAAGGTAAAAGGAATCAACTTGTGATTATTTTACCAACCAGCCATATAGGTGGTAACCTGATTAAGTCAAATTAAGTCCAACCAGTTATAAAGGCGGAACCAAAATAAACCTTCCATATAGGCGGTAAGAAAATTTAATTACCAACCGACCAATCTGGCGGTATCCTTGATTAGTCAGGTTTAAACTAGATTAAAATGAATTACAAACCGACCAATATAGCGGTATCCTCATTAACTCAATATTTTAAATAGTGAATATATTATATTTAAGGAGATTAATCTAAATAATAGTAAAAAATTACCTTTCCCCTATCAAGGGGGAAGTTACCTCCTCATGGTTGAATAGTAAAATGTAAAAGTAAGAAAGTAAATTACTATTATTACAGAATGTAATTAAAAGTTAATTACAAAACTGAAATTAAAAGAAACTAGATAGAAAACTCCCTATTTACATCAAAGAAATTAGAGAGGAAGGTATATCTACAACTGAAACATCGAGCTGAATTTATAGGCCTCGGTAGGCTCTGGGCGTTGCGACGCGCAAGGCTTTGCGCATCGCGACGCGACACATGGCTAATTCGGGTTCGTCGGCTTCAGATTCTTATCTGACATGTGGCGATTCGGATAAAGAGATAAGGTGAAACGTGGCAAGGTGGCTAGCAACTCAATGATTATGCTGACGTGGTGATGACTTGCGAAAGTGATTGTCGGCACCGTAGGATTGTGACACGTGGCACGCTGTGATTGGCTGATGATGACGTGGTGGTGACGTGGCATGTTGACTTGGTCAACTGGTGATGTGGACGATGACGTGGAGTTGTTGGACAGTTATGACCCATAGCGTCACTATTTGTACAGATCATGGTGTTGTTGTACAAATTAACTATGTGACAAAGGAAATTGCTCTTTTATAATTTGTGATTAGATCACCAAGATGTATAAATGATGAAAGGTCCATATGATTAGTTCCTGGATTGAGATGATATGAGACAGTATCAATCCACGAAGGTTTAATCATTAAATATCCCTAGTCAGAGTATTATTGATATTGGACATCGATAATGCGGAAAAGACTAGTATTACACTTGTACGCGTTGTGATGGCATAACGGCATAGTTGTCATATATTTAGGTATATGATACTCATGCAAGTGTAGTAAGAGGTTTTGTTTTACCGATGGTATGGAAAACAGCTTCGCTCTGGATAGACCCCTCGGAATTCCATTGGTAGTATGACTATGTGTCTATGGAAGTCCGAATCAGGGTAGGTGTATTTGGTCTTAACCTGAGACTTGCACCACTAATACTTGCGACAATCAATGTACTTTGGTTTTGGTCGTCCAAGGCTTTAACATGTTCTGTGTACGCCTTTTCTGGGTATATTGAGAATCGTAGTGTATTGGGTGTGATGTCGAGATGGAAGTATCACTCCAGTCATAGTGGAGATGATGATCACGTAGGATCCGAAACTCGTTCTCTTATATGCTGCAGCTATCGGGATATTATGACTAGGTCATGTTTATCCGATTATAGAGACTAGTTACCAGAGATCCGATATGTGCTTCGTACGGGGCAGACACATTTCCAGCCCCAGGCCTTGCACGTGACATCCGATACTGGATCGTAATACGCAATACAACGTATACTACGCCTGATATAGATCACTATATTCCTGTAAGGATATTTCTGGAGAATTGGGTAGGCATGACGCTTTGCTAGAAGCCAACCTTGTCTTGTAAATCGGTAATAGCGTAGTACTAGGTACTTACGTGTTCGGATAGTCCGACGACCGGATTTACTGCCAACATATCCGGGGATCTCATGGGTCGCTTCTCGAAGATTCACCGATGACGTATGACTCGCACTTTAATTAATCTGGGATTAATTAGAAGAGAGAGAAAATTAATCTGGGATTAATTACAGAGATATTTTATCTGGGATAAAATATTAATTAAAGAGAGAGAACGATTAATTTGGAATTAATCGATAAAATAATATATTTGATATATTATACGAAATTGGATTTCGACGCGGAATTGAAATTAGATTTTAATCCGGGCGAACGAATTAATTTAGAATTAATTTGTTAGCGACGTGAATAGTGATTTTGCTAGGCATAATTATTTAATTACGTCGCAACGGAAAATTCGTTAATTTGGAATTAGCGAACCCTAGCCCGGGAGTGTTTGAGAGCGCACTCGCATTTCGAATTCAAGTGCGGCCCGCAAGTCACATCAAGCGTCAAATCACTAGTCGCATCAAGCGTCAAATCATTAGTCACTTTGAGTGATGTGATAACTTGTCACTTGATTGGGTGAATAGTTGATGGAAGTGGTTAAGGCTTTAAAGCCTTTGACTTTTGGATTTTTGGAAAGGGATTTTGGTATTTTGATTTTTGGAAAATCAAAAACCTAAGACACTTAACATTTTCCTCTCTCTCTCTTTGATGTTCACGGTTTTGGAGCCAAAACCTCACCCTCTCTCTGACGGCCTCAAGGCCAGTTTTCTTCTTCTGTTTTGCCCACTGCCGTGAGCCAAAGAGAAGCAAGATGATGATTTTGTTGCAAAATCAAGAGTGCTAGCACATAATGGAGACATACAAAGGTGATAGGGAAACCCACTTGTGAGCTTGGAATCATCAAACAAAGCTTGGAGCTTGATGAAGGACCATGGCCGAAAATTTGGAAGCTCAAAAACAGTGCACTGCCGAGAGCACCATGGAATGGAGCTTGAAGTTTTGTTCTTTGTCGCATCGCTCAACCGATCAATGTAAGTATTCCGCAACTTCTTTGATGTATTCGCACGTATGTTTCATCACTTTATTCGATCCTTGGGACCGTAGAAACTCCAACAGGAGTGACACGTGGCGGCACATGGAGATGGCGACTATCGGTACCGTAGGATGATGACACGTGGCATGGCGCACGTTAGCAGATCGGTTGTGATGGTGACACGTGGCACGGCGCACGTTAGCAAAGTCAAACTTCTCAGATTCTGACTTGTGGACCCGGCGCATGTTAGCAAGTCTTGGTGCATGTTAGGCATCGTGACGCCAAAGGCTTGCGCGACGCGACGCGCCAAAATTACCAAAATACCCTTTATCCAATATTCATTGTTTTGGCCCCAAATCACCTCCAGAGAGTCCTGAAACTTTATTTATCTAAAAAATAACACAAAACACATCAAAATATTCACAAAACTCAAGAAACCATACAAAATATTGGGTCAAATGAGTGGGAAATAGTGATATAATTACCACTCATCACACCCCCAAACTTAACATTTTGCTAGTCATCGAGCAAAACATAGAGTAAAATAACATAAACATCTTTAAAATAAAATTTAACTAAGCCACTTTCGTATGGATCACGTTGCATTTAGCGTATGCAACAAGCCTTTAAACCCCTAGGTGTCCCTAATGGACGAGTTGTAGTCTCGTGAGGGTTTACAGCAATGATACCCATAAATATTTTACAAAAGTAAAAAGGTAGTGAAACTAATGCACACAAAAGCAGAAAGACAAGAGAAAATAGAATAAAAAAGTTAGTGACTAATCAGGTGAAACTTCTACTCCAAGTTACTAGTTGTTTTGTTTTTTTCTAAATTACTGAATAAGTAAATTCTCCAATTATATTTACCATTCTCCATATACACAGCCAACAAAATACTAAACAACTCATTTTTGCCCACAACAGTCATAAGTGCAGTTGAGAAGAGAGTAATATTTTTGTCCTAAAGTTTTATCAGAATTCACACCTTTTTGTAGCAATGGAATAATTTTTCTGATTTTTTCTTTGATTTTTGATTTTTTTTTTATTTAAATACAATACCTTCCGTCTATGTAGCGAGTGTTGGGTCGGTGGCTCCCAAACCAGTTGGCTTTAGGGCACCAGGTGTTAAGACACCCCTACGGACTTAATTACTCAGACTTTAGATATATATATTTTTGCAACATCTTTGATCCAAGTAGCGAGCTTTGGGCCAGTGACTCCCAAACCAGTTGGCTTTAGGGCACTAGGTGTTAAAAAAACCCTTACAGACTTAATAACTCGGATCTCAGACGTTTTTTTTTTACTCCATCATTTTTTGAGATGCTTCCTCCAATTAAACTAGAGCACTGAATATTACGAACTTTTCAATTTTAGCTCATGTCCATATGTTACCATGCATGTTGATAATATCTGTCAACTGAGCATAAGAAGATCCATTTTAGTCAGTATTATGGAGAATTCACAAATTAAATAATTCAAAAGGAAATAAATAAAAATTAACTTGTTCTGAAATAGGTTTGAGATACGTCTCAGGAGTGAAAACTCCTTACTCAGCTATCACTTACCAATTTCACCTTTTTAGTCAAAATAAAAACACAAAAACACAAAATGTTTTTGTAATTTTAGAAAAAAATCAATTTTTTTTTTGTATTTTTCGAAAAACAATTTTGGACTAAAAATAAAAACACACACAAACTAAAAACAAGGTACTGGTCAACTAATTCCTTCCCCCAAACCTAAATGAGACATTGTCCCCAATGTCTTAAACAGTAGAATAAGAGTTTAGAAGATAGTACCTGGTTAGCTGAAATTCTACATGAAAAGTCAAAGGTTAAGATCCAGATTAATCCGACGCCTCTTACTACGATCGTCCTCGGACCAATTTATCTTTGAAAGGATAGGGTCAATTTTTGGTTCATAGGCTATGATTTGGTCAATTAGATCCAGAGCAGTTCTGGCAGTGAAGATGAGTTCTTTTAAAGGTTTTGACATGAACCCATTTCTCCGGGCATCATCAAGAAACACATAAAGAAAATCATAAAATCCTTCAACGTTGTACAGTCCAAGCGGTTTCTGGTGTATGTTCAGGTTCGCCCAAGATAACACTGTAAAAATTTCCTCCAATGTACCCAAGCCACCTGACAAAGCAATAAAAGCATCAACACGGTTAATTATTTCTACCAGTCGTTCAGACATACCTGGTACAATTAGTTCTTCTCTGTTTGATGGTCCAATAAGATTTGCCTCCGCCAAGGGTTTTGGGATGATTCCCAAAATGGCACTGCCTCCTTCCTGTACGGCCTTTGAAACGATCCCCATTAATCCAAGATTGCCTCCGCTATTTACTAAGTGCATATTCCTTGCAGCTAAGACTCGACCCAATTCCTGTCCTGCTTCTACGTATTGTGGCTTAACACCAACACTAGTACCGTTAAACACACAGATGTTTTCAACTCGTCTTCTTGAAGTGGCTTCCATGTTTTACTCTGGATGTCTTCAAAAGTGCAATGATGAGTTGAATTTATAACACCTGAAAAGTGTGAGTAAAATAATAGCACCAATACCTGCCAAATGACAATTATTAGTTAATAGTAAAATAAATCGTGATAGTCAAAAAGGTATGGATCCTGTCGGAGAAAATAAAAGAAAACAACAAAATAAATTACAATTATTAGGAAAAGACAAAGAGATATAATATTTACAAGAAAAGTAGCGGCTTGATTAACATCTATGTGTCAGGGACAAGCTTCCCATCCAATTTTCTTATAAATTGGCAAACAGTGTCTTTTTTAGTCAGATTCCCAAGATTTAACTGTTGTCTTTCTTTTTGAAATTGTGCATATAACAAATGAATTTCGTGATACACATATCCACTGGGATGCGTCTCAAGAGTTTTAGATATATCATCCAAAGACTCCTTACTCAAGCCATCCCTAATGAAATTAATCTTATCTTCGCGGTTATCAGACACCATTCCTAAAGAACGACAACGAGTATCACAAAATATATGAGCACATTTATAACAAACACACATTCTTTTGGCTCTTCTCTTTTTAGCATAGGTGCTCCTTCCTAAACCAGGCAGATGTGAAATAAAAGAGTCAAAAGACTCACCTGCCAATCAGACCCGTGCTTCAATAATCCAACGAATGTCAGTAGGAATACCTTTGATCATCAGTAACCTCATCCGTTCCAAGCGAGCTTTGTAGACTTTCATCAGAGATTTTTGAGGGAGAGAAGGAAATTGCTTGCGAAGATTTGCGAGAGCTTCTTCCATCGTGAAATGACTTTACCTGCAAAAATTAAACACACAAAAATAAAACACACCATATCACAATATATACACAAATTGCATGGGTTGCCTCCCTGCGAGCGCTAAGTTTAACGTCGTCAGCTAGACGTGACGTCTCGAACGTTAGGCTGGATCTGAAAGTGTGACACTTTCTTTTTGTCGCTCAAATGATTCTCCCCAGTAGTGTTTGACACACTTGTTTTTAACCTTGAATGTTTTGTTGGAGTCAGGATCACGTATCTCAACGGCTCTATCTGGTAAAACATTGGTGATCACAAATGGACCTGACCACCGTGATTTTGGCTTCCATGGGAATAATTTCACCCTTGATTTGTTTAACAGTACATTCTGCCCTGGTTCCAGTTGTATGCGTACTAACTTCTCATCATGTCTTTTCCTTGCCTTTTCTTTGTACAATTTGGCATCCTCAAAAGGCTGATTGTGAAATTCCTCCAATTCGTTGAGCTGGTGGAACTTTTTCTCTTCTGTTGCTTGTAGTGCAAGAATTGGCTTTTTCAGTGCAAAAGACGTTTTATCTTCAGGCTCCACAGACAATTGACATGTTTTAAGTTTTTCAGTAGAACTTTGCATTGCATTGGAGTTCTGAATGGTACTGTGTATCACATCAAGTCTGAAACATTCCTCATTTTTTTCATCATCTGGGAAATTCATGGCCTTGAAAACATTGAATGTTACTTCTTGGTCTTGTACCCTCATGGTTAATTCTCCTTTTTGTACATCAATAATGGTTCGACCTGTAGCCTAGAATGGTCTTCCGATGATGATTGGCACATCTGCGTCTTCCTCCATATCAAGGACAATAAAATCTGCTGGGAAAATGAATTTTTCAACCTTGACCAGCACATCCTCAACTACGCCTCTTGGAAATACGAGCGTTCTATCAGCAAGTTGTAGAGAGACTGGAGTGGGCATTGTTTCTCCAATCTGCAGTTTCCTGAAAATAGAAAAAAGGCATCAAGTTAACACTTGCACCTAAATCACATAAAGCCTTACCAAAGTTATGTTCTCCTATGATGCATGGAATGGTAAAACTGCCAGGATCTTTCAACTTTGGGGGAAGCTTCATCTGAATGATGGCGCTGCATTCTTCTTGAATTTTACATAGCTGGGCATTTGTTCCAAGGCTTTTGCAAATGGAATGTTGATGTGCAGCTTTTTGAACACCTCGAGGAAATGAGAAAACTGCTTGTCCAGTTTGTTTTTCTGAAGACGCTGAGGAAAAGGTGGAGGTGGAGTGATCTGTTCTTTTTCCTTTGCTTATTTTTCCTCCATCTATTGCTTTGTTTCTTTTGGAACTTCCTCAGCAGTTGTTTTGGCTCCAACATCTTTGTTGATTTCAGTACCGCTTTTAAACATGATGTCATGACACTGCTCCTTTCCCATGTTCCTTGGATTTGGCTCAGTATTGCTGGGAAGGTTTCCTGGCGGTCTGTAACTTTGAGCATTGGCCATTTGTCCAATTTGATTCTCCAGTGCTTTGATGGAAGCTGATTGGCTCTGAAATATAGCATCGTACTTTTTTAACTGAGTCAGCACTTCTTCTATTCCTGGTTCATTTGCCTGCTCATGGCCTTTGTTATGTTGCTGGAATCCAGGTGGTGGATAGTTCTACTGTTGGAATCCAGGTGGTGGATTTTTCTGCTGATGGAATCCAGGAGGTGGATTGTTCTTTTGCCCTGAATTGTTGCTCCATGAAAAATTGGGATGATTCCTCCACCTTGGGTTGTAGGTGTTGGAATATGGATTGTTCCCCTGTCTGTTGAAATTGTTGACATAATTCACCGTTTCTTCAAGTTGGTTTGGTTCTGGTGCTCCTCCATATGGTGAACTTGTGGATCCATTAGTAAGAGTCTCCATGAATTTTCATATCTGATCCAGCTTGGCGTTGATTGCTGTATTGGCTCCACTTTCAAAAATTTCTGCAATTCTTTGGATCATGCTCATTTCTGTTGGCAACAAGGAATTATTGTTGGCCATTTCTTCGATTAGGTCCAACGCTTGATCTTCTCCTTTTGCCATTAAAGCTCCTCCAGCAACAGCATCGATTGTGGTTCTCATTATTCCAGAAAGTCCATTATAGAATGTTTGGACTTGAAGCCATTTTGGAATCTCATGGTGAGGACATTTCCGGAGCAAATCTTTGTACCTTTCTCAAGCTTCGTAGAGATTTTCTGAGTCTTGTTGTGCAAAGGATGTTATGTCATTCCTCAGCTTTCCAGTTCTGGCTGGTGGAAAATACTTTGCAAGAAATTTAGTGGCTAAAGTGTTCCAAGTTGTGATGGAACCTGCTGGTAGTGAATATAGCCACGCTTTAGCTCTGTCTTTCAAGGAGTATGGGAAAACACGCAGTCTCATTGCTTCTTCAGCTTCTCGATTGTAATTGAAAGTGCCGTAAACTTCCAGGAAGTTGCTGATGTGGGCATTAGGATCTTCAGTGCATTCCCCCCAAACTGAACTGACTGCTGAATCATCTGAATGCATGTTTTGATGTCACCTGCATTTGCTGGTAAGGGAGGAAGTACAATACATGAAATGAGTCTGTCAACCACCGGAATGGTTCTGTCTTGAATGGGAATTGGTGGTGCAACCTCCAAAGGTTCAGGTTCCATGTTGACTAAAGCTTTTTGGCCTTCTCACATTTCTCTTTTCAACTGTCTGATGGTTCTTTCAATTTCCGGGTCAAGCGGTCGAAGTTCAAAGCTTCTGGTTCGTCTCATGAAGGATCTGAGAACCTGAAACACAAGAAAACAAAAACAATAAGTAAAAAGAAATTAGATACAAGTAAATGTATCTAACCTAAAAAATAATAGTGAAAGATAAATAAGTCCCCGACAACGGCGCCAAAAACTTGATCGGTGCGTAATCACAAGCGTATAACGCAAGCGCACGTATCATTCAAGTAGTATAAAAAGTATTGATCCCACGAGGACTTAATACCTAATCTATTAATTTTATGAGGTCAAATGATTACTAGTATCTAACATGTTGATTGATTGATTTGAAATGGTGAAGATTTTGAATTTAAAAACAAGTAAATAAAATTGTTCGAAAGTAGGTTTAAGAAAATTCAATATTAGGAAACTATCTAGGATTGTGAATCTTTCCAATATCTTTTAAAAGATGAAGTGGTTATTTCATGTTTGTGTAATAAATCGGTTTACTAACCTGGAACACTAAATTATGCGAAAGCCTCTGTCGATGGTCAGACGTAAATACCCAGTATAACCCAATTGAACCATATGTCTATGTCAACCAAATTACCTGGATTCATTAAGTTTAAGTTCCAATTATGGCTACCCCCGCCCGACATGTATATGTCTATCCTGTAAGGAAATCTATTAAAGGGTTATCTATCCTCAAGAAAGATCGTGGGCTATTAAGTCTAAGGCTGAAACCTAAAATTCCTTTGTCAAGTTTATTTTAGATTTACCAGATCAATCTTATTAGTGGCCAATTAACAAGACGCATTAAGCTTAAGACTTAATAAGTAAACCTTTAAATTACCCAAACTATAAAATAACCCCTTATAAACCGGTGATATTAAAATTCATCACAACCCCAGATAACTAACTTAGTTACAACACATAACTAGGGCTAGTAAAATAAAAGACATAAAGTAAAAATGCTGAAAAGTAATTGCGGTAAAGTAAAAGCTGAAAAGTAAATTACAATAAAATAAAATGCTAAGGTAAAAGGATCAACTTTTACTACTACTACTAATTTAGATATCTCCCTTAATATAATATATTAACTTGTAATTATTTTACCAACCAGCCATATAGGCGGTAACCTGATTAAGTCAAATTAAGTCCAACCAGTCATAAAGGCGGAACCAAAATAAGCCTGCCATATAGGCGGTAAGAAAATTTAATTACCAACCGACCAATCTGGCAGTATCATTGATTAGTCAGATTTAAACCAGATTAAAATGAATTACCAACCGACCAATATAGCGGTATCCTCATTAAGTCAATATTTTAAATAGTGAATATATTATATTTAAGGGAGATTAATCGAAATAGCAATAGTAAAAGAATTACCTTTCACCCAAGCAGGGGGAAGTTACCTCCTAATTGTTGAATAGTAAAAACTGTAAAAAGTAAAGAAAGTAAATTACTATTATAACAGAACGTAATTAAAAGTTAATTACAAAACTGAAATTAAAAGAAACTAGATAGAAAACTCCTTATTTACATCAGAGAAATTAGACACGAAGGTACATCTACAACTGAAACATCGAGCTGAATTTATAGGCCTTGGTAGGCTCAGGGTGTCGCGACGCACAAGGCTTTGTGCGTCGCGACGCGACACATGGCGGCTTCTGGTTAGTCGGCTTCAGATTCTTATCTGACACGTGGCGATTCGGATAAAGAGATAAGGTGACACATGGCAAGGCGGCTGGCAACTCAATGATTGTGCTGACGTGGGGATGACGTGGCGAAAGTGATTGTCGGCACCGTAGGATTGTGACATGTGGCACGCTGTGATTGGCTGATGTTGACGTGGCGGTGACATGACACGTTGACTTGGTCAACTGGTGATATGTACAATGACGTGGAGTGGCACATGGCGGCATGTGGCAATGGCGACTGTCGGCACCGTAGGATGATGACACGTGGCACGGCGCACGTTAGCAAAGACAAACTTCTCAGATTCTGACTTGTGGACCCGGCGCACGTTAGCAAGACTTGGTGCATGTTAGGCATCGCGATGCCAAAGGCTTGCGCGTCGCGACGTGCCAAAATTACCAAAATGCCTTTTTGTCCAATTTTCACTGTTTTGGCCCCAAATCACCTCCAGAGAGTCCTGAAACTTTATTTATCTACAAAATAACACAAAACACATCAAAAATATTCACAAAACTCAAGAAACTATACAAAATATTAGGTCAAATGAGTGGGAAATAGTGATATAATTACCACTCATCAGTTTTCAACCTTAGCACGATACTCTTTGAACTTTTCAAAGATATGTGATTTATGTTGTATTAGGTAAACATGCACATATCTACAATAATCATCAACAAATATGATGAAATATTCATAACCACTTAATGATTAATTGGCTCTTATCTCTTTTCCAATAAAAGATCTATTGGTCTTATTACCTTCTAGACTAGACTTATAAATTTGTAAGTTTTTAACTGACTTAAAAATCCACTTTCTACAAATATGTTTATTTTGTCAAGGTTAATATGGCCAAATCTGAGATACTATAGATATATGTTATCGTGAGAAATCTTTTTTCGTTTAGTTTGGGGTTTTCAACCTTAAACATCTCAGTATTAAGCAGTGAGTTATGTGTTAACAATCATAACACATACAAGTTATCTCCTAGTTTCCTTTGCATATAGGTAATCCATTTTTGAAATAATAACTCTTATTATTAAATAAAATGGAAAAACCATCATGCAACAGTTTTGAAACAAAAATCAAATTTCTGCGACAAAACAAGAACAAACAACACTTTGTTTAAATTCAAATAACTTTTATTTGAAGATTGAAAACTGATAACTCCCGTTGCTTTTACTGAAATAACATCTCATGTCCTGACTCTCACGGTAAAGTTACATTCAGCAAGGTATTTC
The DNA here is from genome assembly GCA_019454045.1 of Zanthoxylum bungeanum. Taxonomy (NCBI): domain Eukaryota; kingdom Viridiplantae; phylum Streptophyta; class Magnoliopsida; order Sapindales; family Rutaceae; genus Zanthoxylum; species Zanthoxylum bungeanum. The sequence continues at coordinate 16,890 of SKCR01040274.1, read as the reverse complement.
CATGTATCAAGTAACTGTGCCCTTAGTCTTACTAGTGTTTCTTTCTCTTTTTTAAAGTTTTGAAAGACTCGACAACACTTGCCTCGCCACTAGGCTTACGAGGATCCATCAGCATGGACTCCAAAGAGGTGAGCTCATTTATTAGTTATGCAAGAGTGAAAAATCAACTTGTTCATAACAAAGTTGCACTCAAACTTCAGGAAACTCTTCGAAAGATATCACATTATCATGGTCACCTAGCAATGGGAGGTCGTACTGAAGTGGGTCAGCATCTTCAAGACGTTCTTTTGGATGGATGTCCCTTTATTCATCTCTGTGGTCATCATTGAGACTAAGGCCTCATGATGTTACCGCTCCGAAGGGTACCCGAACATGTCTTGCAATGACTATATCATCATAGATGTTGTAGCCATTCGTTTATGCTTTGCAGCAAGAACATCAGACATCCCTACTAGCAAGTAGCAGTAGGTCTTCTCTTTGGCCATACCCACCTTTGGTGAGTATCATATACAGTTTGGCTTTGGAGGACACTCATCTTTTAGGACAAATTTAAGGTCTTTAAAAGACCAAGACAACTTTCATATTACTTTTCTTTTAACGTAACTTTATGTCGTATATTTGTCATTAGCATGTATAAAAATATCGGGAAAAATAACTGATAAATTTTAAAATAAACATGCATTCAAAAATTTCATTCATTGCATATTAAAATCATCACGAGTATTTTGGAATAAAATTAAACATAGTGCGTGGACCATGTAAAATGAATCAAAAACCTAAAAAAAATTATTATGCCACGAAAATCTATCATCCCACAAATAAGTACCGTCGTATGGTAGGTCAAGTATTTGCATGATAGATCGAGACAATCTTAATTAATTAATATATGCGAGAATAACTCTTATTCATATATTAACCAACAACCATTTGATTTGATAAAGGAAATTCGATTAACATTTCAATAATTCCTTTGTGAGTGTAACCTATTGTTTCGGAACCCTTGGACTTAACTAGTGAAGTGCCGCCGTAGGATAGGTCAGTTCACCAGATACATCTAGAGTTCCTATCCTCTCGGAATACAAACTTGATATTGATCCAAAATGGAAACAACCCGTAGGGGGACGAAAACAACGACGTCTTGAGGCACCTTTTAAATCTCACATTTTCGGACTAACAATAGAGATCGCGGGATATATTATAATATATCCCTCTCTCACTCACTATTTTAGAGTAAAAGGTTTTTATTACACCAGTATCTAATTTATTTAGATTATGTGCGGCTAAAAAAATAAGCTAATTAATACTAGTGGTTTTTTAGTGATGTCTCCAAATTTTAACACTTAAAATTTTGTTCAATAATTTTATTTGTCTAAACTAATATGACTCAATTAAACAATTTAATTATGTGTTCCCTTTAGTGAGCTATTTCAATTTTAACTCTTAAAATTTTTAGTTCACTATATACGTTTAATATAAAATTCGGATTTAGGCAATTATTTAATTAAACTATTTAATTAGATATATGTGACTTATGTTATTTTTATTTGGTATGTGGAGTTGTTTCCCGAGTACAAACCACACTACCGTCCATTCGAAATTGGCTATGGATTATATCAGAGTTTCCATCCCATGTACCAAATTAAATAACTAGTCTCCTATTAATTGTAATTTTTTTTGAATTATCATATTTTAAACTTATTTAAATTAAACTATTTAATTGATTCGCACGTATTAATCTAAATTTTAACTATTAAAAATTTACACAACTTTTATGCTTAGATTAAAACAACATACATTTCATGTCATGGCATGTTATAATGTATAAGTGGGCATCTTATGCTATATGACATGTTATTCAAACAATTTGAATTGTAAACATATATAGAACATAACTAATGCATTGACCGAGCTTTTTGGTTTTCTATATTAATCTATTAATACATAAAATACCCAAGGCATTCCTTGGTCTTCAACTCTTGACTCCATGGATTGTCCTGCGGAAATTTTACTCCTAGAGTAGTAATATTCACAATATATGGATATAATGCTTCAAGTAGTCGTGTGCTCACTACGGACCACATTAGTACTTTAGCTCGTAAGACATACTTTCGTGTGGTAATCACCTCCACACGTCGCTGTCGTACTCACCATGCCTATGCTTACCATAGCTTCCCACAACCATGATCCACATTTACCAAACATTGCTCAATTACTACCTTAGTGTCATTCTTGCTAATGCGCTTCATAAGTTACATAGTATAATTAAATACAATATTTGTAATTAATTCCTAAAATGGCCTTATGGCCTTACATTCCCAAAAACACGAATAAAACCAAAAAGCCGGAACAATTTATGACCAATGCATTTAAAATAAATAAATATCATCACATGAATAATTTTATCTCATAAAATATATTTATTTACGACAATGCCCACTATTTTGACATATAAAACTTTTATTTTACTTTTATGCATCTCATACATAAAAAAAAAAAACATTAATCATCATATAATTAAAATAAAAAAAGAAGAGTTATAATACTTTTCAACCTCGTTCTTTATGCCAATTATAGGGAATGTTTTCCCTCGCGCAGTAGAATGGGCCTAAGGCACCGGGATCGACCCTGAAAAATTTTCTTCTCTACTAAACTTAGTCCAAATCCAATTCGTCACTTTCATGTAAGTGGCATGTTGATGATCCATGCACGCACATTGCCAAGTCACGCATCAGATTGTCCATTCACTGATATATTTTATACCGAAAGTCATTGGCGTCAACCGATATAATCATTGTATATAGATTGACCCTCAACGAGTATCTCATAATTAGAGCTGGTTCATAATGTCTGTTATACCCCTCTAATTATATTGTGTCATAAGTAATATTGATTCTCTAATGAACGATTTATTCATAACTATTATGAATATTAAACTTTCTATTCGTAATAGAAAGACTTGAGCGCTCTAACCGTTCAAGTATCGAATCAACCCTTATGGAAGATACTCATCTACTTCTCACAAGAAGGAGTGGATTCCATATCTATGTAAAACGTCCCCAACTACACACCAAACCATGTCCCCAAAATACGTAGATATTGGTCGGGATTGCTTCATCAACCTCACCTTTGTAAATAAAAAGACATAGTCTTCCATGTAGGAGTTCGTAGTACACTTTGGATTCAGATCAACCCATATATGATCATCTATTAGGCTGATATGATTTTCTTTGTTTAACGGATATTAAAATAAATTCATTTCTATCTTGGTCCAGTCCTATATGATCGCATTGTATAAGGTACCTCCATTCCTATATCACCATATGAACAAACTCGGATCAAAGTCTTCATACAATATGGAATGGACCGCAGCTGTAGATAAACCATAAACAAAATGCCCGTCTTTGTTTTCTCTCTACGGACTATTTAGGATTAAAAATTTCAGATTTAAATCCTCTTGTATATAACACTGATACACTAAATCTGAAAATACATTTAGTATCCAAGGGCATATATGATAATTTATAATATGCAACTTTAAAATCAACATTTTAATAAATGAATAATGCCTCGTTTATTACTTAAAATAAAATCTCGTTTACATATTACATTATGCTCTTGGGCATATATCCCAAAAATTCTCACATAGGATCTGAAGCTCGATTACCTGAGCCAACAGATTCTATCTCAATCATCACATGTCCTCATACATTAAAAATACATTGTCAGCAAGCTTCTTTCACCAGCGTGGTTAGCCCGGTGTATTATACACAATTGAAAGATGCGTCTCAATGCAGATGGTAGCCTTGACATCTCAGGTCAAATGACTAGTGGTACACTAGTACGACTATGTGACTAATCATTGATTGCTCATGTGATTTGTCATTTTTGGTCACATTCTGTAACACGTTACGCAAATGCATTACCTATGTTCATGCTCTTATGACATGAGACCTGTCACCCAACTATCAATATCAAATATTGATCTTATGAAAGCATATAAAATATGCCAACCATGCAATGTGATTATCCCTGATGACATCACCTCCACCGGTAACAGATTCAGATATATTTAAATCAAAACTTTGTACTCACATCTACAATCTTTTGTAAATAGAGTTTCAACATGAAATACATCACAATATCTCATTTTTCATCAATTATAAGATACTAACTAAACGAATAGTAGCAAAATGTAATAGGATTTCCATTATATTAATCGTAAAAACATTTACGACTAATAGAAAGATTACATTTACATAATGATAATACCCTGAACCGTACGACACGATTGGTTTTAGGACATATCCCCAACAAACTCCCACTTGCACTTAATCCAATCATGTCGATATCAGATACCCATCTTCCAGAGATGGTGATTCAATTTTGTTGTGGCATAGGCTCAATCAGTGGGCCTGCAACGTTTCCATTGCAGAGATAGAAACATGATAAGTAGTTTATCCATTATAAACTAGGGGTGGTAATTTGGGTTAGAATTTATTTATTCGTTCGATTCGATTCACTTAAAACGAATACTGGTTTGAATAATGGATTCGTTTAAAAAATGGGTCGATTCGATTCGTTTATTAAACGAAGCGATTATGAATTGAAGATCATTGATTCGTTTATTTGTTTAAGATTCATTTTATTATTTTCTTTTATTAGTTATTGTTATTTTTCAATTAAGATTCAAGAAATTATGACTAATTACCATAGAAAAATAATATTGTCGATAATTGGTGAGATATTTTTTTAAAATATATTAATTACATATTTCATATTTATATATTTATGAAAAATTAATGTAAATAAATTACGGTAAATTATGTTATTGAATAACATCATGACTAAACAAATATTCCTATTCGATTCATTTAATAAACGAATCGAATACGCGTTTAATTAGCGAAATGAATACGAATCCATCACATTTTAATTCGATTAGTTTAGGATTTGATACAAACTCGATTGGTTGATTCGTTTTTCCGCCCCTATTATAAATTGACTGATCTAAGTGATACTTAGGTAGAATATTTATGAGACTTTTGTTGAGACCTAGGTTCTTTTAGCTGTATTGTTATCTCAGTGTAAAGTTATTGGAATAACAATGGAAGAAACCATTTCGTGTTCAGTCACAAACATACGGAGCCAACAAACTTGTTTTGCAGCTTCAGAATCTGTAATATATTCAACTTGTATACTAGAGATAGTTGTAGTTATCTATGTGGAACTGTTCCAACTAACAGCTCCTCCATTACTGATAAAAATAAATACAGATGTAGACATTCTATTATCCAGTTTTGACTCAAAGTCGGAGCATGACCCTTAATTTTTTTTACCTCATACTAGTCAAAATAAAATAAAATTACCTACAAGAACACACATCAAACAATTCTCTATACCCAATAGGGGGTGAAATGGGTAATGACATAGTATTGTGGAAATAAAAATTCTTGTCGATTTTATGCTACTAAGCTAGTAGCTTTACCAATTAAGTTTAGGACAATTTTCTCAATTACAATATATCACCAGAATATAAGTTTCTAATTAATATGCAAATACAAAAATAAACTTACGATAATATAAAAGTCAAGGAATAGATAAATTTGACACCAGTGGTTTATAGTGGTTTGGCTAATTATATGCCTACGTCCACTCCCTCAAGCCACGTTTGAAGATTTCCACTAATTTGAATCCACAACTTACACCGCGTTTTTTGTGGCTCGCTCGCAACCAAGAGTTTTGTCCCCCTAGGTTTATTTCAACCCTTTACACAAAATTTTTCCAATGGCTTACTCTTAAACCTTTTACAATGAGTTTTGTCCATAGGCTTACTCACAATCTTTTACAACAACCACCCTTTTGAGTATGCCAACTCACAAATGGATTTCCAACCACAAGTGTTTAAGATTTGAAGATTTAAGTAAAATTTAGGCACTCACAAAAGATAAGAAGATTTAATGATGTGAGTTTCTAAACCAAAAAATCTAAGCTCACTACAATAATATGAAAGTGTAGTTTATGAGCTTGAGTATGAGAGTGTATGATGATGAAGGTTTTGTAGAACTCTCTATTTTTGCCTTAGAGAAAATTATATGAAGGTTGAATAACTTGGCAAAAATAAAATTGGGGCTCAATTTATTGAGAATGTGAAATACTGCCTCTGCTCTCTGTCTGAGACCGATATGTCATCTCAGAGACCGGTATGCCGGTCTACCAAAATATAACGGCTATATTACCGTTGAAGATTAAAACATTATTGATCGGTAAAGAGATCGGTATGCCGATTAGCTCACCAGTATGAACCATTCCGGTTCTAGTGGTTATGCAAACTCCAGCTGACCGGTATGGAACAACGCGGTTCCAAAGAGCATGTAAATTTATCTAAAACAGAGTATGATCACCGGTATACCGGTGTGGGGGACCGGTATGCCGGTCTGAATGTAGAAAATGCAGAATTCAAAATTTGAAAATATTATACACATGACCCAAATGCATATAAATGAATGTACATATGTCTTATGAGCTTAAAGACTTAAATTATCAAGTCACTTACCAAGAGCGCCCTAAGCTAATACCATAAAATATTTTTCAATAGGCGCTTGAGTTTTCACATTCAGTTTTCTATTCATCAATAATTTCTTTGATATTTTCTATAATGTCCGTTAAAGTGCGTCGAAGTCTTCTGCTTTGCGTCATCAAAATTCATTTTGAGCGTTATGACACTAACAATCTCCTTTTTTTTATGATGGCAACCTTTAAAACCTGTGAACTTTGAGAGTCTAATTTGTTGGAGACTTTAGCTCCTCATCAATATATGATTGTCTTCAATATAACTCTATAAAAGTTTGACAACACATTAGTACACATTTGCTCCCACTTGATACAAGGGTGAAGGAAACACAAGTTTTAATCTCATTATATGATTTCTCCCCCTTTGACATTATAAAAAATGTTAGAGAAGCAAACATTAAGCTCTAAATGTGATACCAACCAATATGTGCACAAAACATATGAAAGTTCATTAACATGCACATTTAGCATTTTCTATACAAATTTTCCATTTTTTAATATAATATGAAATTCATGCATAGATTATCAAAATCATTCAAGTTATACCAATATCCATGCATTTCATTTTCAACCAATAAATATCAATGGCAATACATATCAAATTTATTAATTCAAACGGAACACACATATCATATAAATAAATAAGTCCTATGTGATACCATTTGATACTAAATGAGATTAATCGTATGATTAAGCATAGGATGAGACCAAATTAAATTCAATTTTCCTAATCAATAGTATGCTTCACAATCAAGTCCAATTCATATCAATTGAAATAAGTTGGAGGAAATAGTACCAATATTTCCGTAAATACAAATTTTACCTATTACCATTGTCACCAAGTGACAAATCCACCGATCAACGAATTCATTTATTTTTTAGGATTGCATTTGACATTCTTTTCTTTTTGAGCTCTTTCCTCATTTTTGTCAAGCCTTTGAGATCATTTACATTTCTCATTAATTGACCTTTTTCCCAAAGCTTCCCCTACAAAATCATTTAAGTACATTTTGATACCCAGACTTTCTTGGGTCCATGGGGTTAAATTTTATTTCTTACGGAACCCATGCATTCACTTTCATATTTTTATTCTTACAATCAAATATTTTGTGTCCTTTCCTATTGCATGCATGACATATGATATTTTCATCAAAAGTGGCATGTATATGAGAAGTTGATGCCTTTAAAAAAAATTTCAAAACTTTTCTTTTGTTGTAAGACCCATATCCTAGTATTTCTCTTTTAAAAGCACATCTTTGGGATCCAATCAATATATTAAAAATTTTCTCTCCCAAAGTAAACTTTGTAACTATGTTGTGCAAAACCATAATCTTTTTATTTAATACAATATTTTCATTCATAATAGATTTCCAATCACATGTATTTAAGCTAGATGGCATGCTAGATATGATCATTTCAAATTTTAGCTTTTCATCTTTTAAGCATGCGATTTCTTTTTCATGCATTTCATTTTTCTTAATAATTGATGCATAATCATGTAATAGTGATGAATGCTCATTTTTTATCATTTGGTGCTTCTTTCTAAGTAAATCATACAACTCATGTAATTCATTGAAAGCATCAAGCAATTCATCATATTCAGGGGAATCATGTACCTTTTCCTCATCGTTTTCCTCTAGAAGATCGTCAATAGCCATGAAAGCGAGATTTCTTATTCCATCATCACGTTCCTCCTTGGATGAGCATGAGTCGCTATCGCCCCAAGTTGCCTTCATTGCTTTCTTCTTGAATTTTCCTTTGAATCTTCACAATAGGCAATCAGAAACCACATGACCCGGTATTTCACACTTATAGCATTTGGCTTTATCTTTCTTTTGCTTCTGTGGCCAATTCTCTTCCCTCTTATCATCCAACCGAGATTTATCTTTATACTTTTTGAATTTGAGAAATTTTTGAACTTCTTGGTTAAATATGAGAACTCATCATCATTATCATCTTCTTCATCACTTGAGCTAGCATCATCCTCTTTTCTCACAAATAACTTAAGGGCTATTCTCTTTTTATTCTTATTTTATTCTTCTCTTAAATCCATTTTGTGCTCCATCTCATATTCCAAAAAGTTTCCCACTATACTTTTTAGGGAGTGACCGAAGAATTTTATTCATTTGATCACGTAATTCAATTTTTTCCCTAAAACGCTAAGTTGATTCACAATCATTGTGAACCTAGAAATCATTTTCTCAACATCTTCAAGGGCTTCCATTTTGACATTATCCAACTGGCACATAACCTATTGATATTTAACCTTTTGACTTTTCTTATGCCTTCATTGACCATTTCCAAAGACTTCCACAACTCATATGTATTTCCAAACTCCGAAAGCCTGTTGATTTGACATATATCAATTACATAAAGAATATGGTTGAATGCCTTATCATTTAGGGAGGCTTCCATGAAATCATCATCGGTCCATTCAAAATTTGACTTCGGAAACTCCACACCATTGTCATCCTTCTTCATTGGCATTCTTGTACTTTTATGATCACTTTGAAGGATTTCACATCAACGGCAAGAAGGTAGCTCAACATTATCATCTTCCAATAGCCATAATCGATTATAATGTAGAAGGGATGTCTAGTTTTTGAAAATCCCACGGTAAGATTTGTTGAGTAGTTTGTAGAAGCCATGATCTATTCTCGGACGATTAGGTCTTTATTGAGAATACCTTGCTCTGATACCAATTGAAATTACCTACAACCACACACAACAAACAATTCTCTATACACAAGAGGGATAGAGTGAATTGGATAACGACGTAATATTGCGGAAATAAAAATGCTTACCGATTTTATGCTACAAGCTAGTAGCTTTACCCATTAAGCTTAAGTCAATTTTCTCAATCATAATATATCACATAAATGTAAGTTTCTAATTAATATGCAAATATAAAAATAAACATGCAATAATGTAAAAGTTAAGGGATAGAGAAATTTGACACTGGTGATTTATAGTGCTTCGGCCAACTCTTTGCCTACGTCTACTCCCTTAAGCCACGCTTGAAGATTTCCACTAAGTTGAATCCATAACATACACCAAGTTTTCCATGGCTCACTAGCAACCAAGATTTTTGTCCTCTAGTTTCACTCCAGATCTTTACACAAGAGTTTTCCAATGACCCACTCTTAAACCTTTATAATGAGTTTTATTCCTATGCTTACTCAAAACCTTTTACAACAACCGCAATCATAATGACATTTAATATGTTACTAAATAAAAGAATGTAACTACTATTTTAGTAATGAAGAGTTTTATAATCAAATTTTCCAATTGAACCATATGTCTATGTCAACCAAATTACCTGGATTCATTAAGATTAAGTTCCAATTATGGCTACCCCCACCCGACAGGTATATGTTTATCCTGTAAGGAAATCTATTAAAGGGTTATATATCCTTAAGGAAGATCGTGAGCTATTGAATCTAAGGCCGAAACCTAAAATCCCTATGTCTAGTTCATTTTAGGTTTACCATATCAATCTTATTGGTGATCAGACAACAATAAGCATTAAGCTTGAGACTCAATAAACAAACTAAAGAATTACCCATAAAAGGAAAATCAATTATTAAGTGTGTGAATATTATGTTTCATCACTTCCCTAGAATAAAAATAAAATGATTGGGTTAGAGGATCCACATTTAATATTTCATATCTAGGAATCTCACTTATTATAATATATAAATTATTTTATATTCTGCTTTCTCAGGAATTAATAATGTTAAACATTAAAACCAGCCATATAGGCGGTAATCCATTTAGTCCAATTACACCAGCCATATAGGCGGTAATTATCTGTCACATAAAGACCAGCCATATAGGCGGTAAAGTAATTTATATTTAGACCGGCCATATAGGCGGTAATAAAGTCTGCCATTAATTAATCCGGTTAAATTATAATTATAAATTATAATTAAGTGAGATTTACCTAGATAATTATATTAAATATTTCACCTTTTACCCCAAAGGAAATTTAACTACAAAACATAAAGTAAATAAATAAAATTATGTAATAAAAACTAAAAATAAAAATACATAATTTTAATATTACAAAACTAGATGCTTCCTATGAAATCAGGGAAAAAATCCCAAGGAAAGCACAAGAAATGAAGTGAAACCGAACTGAATTTATAGACATTTTCTGGAACCGGCGTCGCGACGCTGAAGTGATTGGCGTCGCGACGCAAGCACGCATTTTCAGTCAACGGGGGGTTTTGACCACGCGCATTGTCGGCACAATCAGGAGGTGACACGTGTCACGCGGCAGAGCGGCGCAATCAGAAGGCGACATGTGGCGCACGGTAATTGGCTGGTTTTTCGGTCCAATGAAAAGTTAACACGTGGCACGCGTTTAGGATCGGTCAAATGAGAGGTCGACACGTGGCAACATGTGATTTGTCCAATATTTGGTCGAATGAGAGATTGACACGTGGCACGCGTTTGCTTTGGTCCAATGAGATTTCAACACGTGGCAGCCGGCGCACTTTAGTAGATCTTCTGTGATGATGACACGTGGCACAGCGCACGTTAGCAATGTCGGTGCACATTAGCAATTCAAATTTCTTAGATTCTGACATGTGTCTCTCGGCGCACGTTAGGCGTCGCGACGCTAAAAATTATGAAAATGCCCCTTTTGTCATTTTTTCTCTATTTTGGCCCCAAATTACTTCCAATGCTTTCCAACCTTTATTTATCTGCAAAATAACACAAAACACATCAAAACATTCACAAAACCTGAGAAACTATACAAAATATTAGGTTAAATAAGTGGAAAATATTGATATAAATACCACTCATCACACCCCCAAACCTAACATTTTGCTAGTCCTCGAGCAAAACACAAAATAAAATAACATAAAAATAAATTAACTAAGCCAATTTCGTGGGGATCACGGTTGCATTTAGCGTATGCAACAAGCCTTTAAACCCCTAGGTGTCCCTAGTGGACGAGTTGTAGTCTCGTGAGGGTTTACAGCAATGATACCCACAAATATTTTACAAAAGTAAAAAGGTAGTGAAATTAATGCACACAAAAGCAAAAAGACAAACGAAAAGAGAATAAAGAAGTTATTGACTAATCAGGTGAAATTTCTACTCCAAGTTACTAGTTGTTTTGTTTCTTTCTAAATTACCGAATAAGTAAATTCTCCGATTATATTTACCATTCTCCATATACACAGCCAACAAAATATTAAACAACTCATTTTTGCTCACAACAGTCATAAGTGCAGTTGATAAGAGAGTAATATTTTTGTCCTACAGTTTTATCAGAATTCACACCTTTTGGCAGCAATGGAATAAATTTTCTGATTTTTCTGATTTTTCTTTGATTTTTCTCTATTTTTTATTTATATACAATATCTTCCATCTATGTAACAAGCTTTGGGCCGGTGGCTCCCCAACCAGTTGGCTTTAGGGCACCAGGTGTTAAGACACCCCTACGGACTTAATTACTCAGACTTCAGATATATATATATTTATTCGGAAACATCTCTGATCCATGTAGCGAGCTTTGGGCCAGTGACTCCCAAACCAGTTGGCTTTAGGGCACTAGGTGTTAAAACACCTTTACAGACTTAATAACTCAGATCTCAGACATTTTTTTTTTCTTACTCCATTGCTTTTTGAGATGCTTCCTCCAATTAAACTAGAGCACTGAATATTACAAACTTTTCAATTTTAGCTCATGTCCGTATGTTACTATGTATGTTGATAATACCTGCTAACTGAGCATATGAAGATCCATTTTAGTCAGTTTTATGGAGAATTTTCAAATTAAATAATTCAAAAGGAAATAAACAAAAATTAACTTGTTCCGAAAAAATGGTTTAAGATACGTCTCAGGAGTGAAAACTCCTTACTCAGCTATCTCTTACCAATTTCACCTTTTTAATCAAAATAAAAACACAAAAAACGCAAAATAGTTTTGTAATTTTTGAAAAATTTTCAAATTTTTTGTATTTTTCGAAAAATTTCCGACTAAAAATAAAAACAACACACAAACTAAAAAACAAGATACTGATCAAATAATTCCCTCCCCCAAACCTAAATGGGACATTGTCCCCAATGTCTTAAACTGTAGAAGAATAGTTTAGAAGATAATACATGGTTAGCTGAAATTCTACAAAAATTAAAGGTTAAGATCCAGATTAATCTGACGCCTCTTACCACGATCGTCCTCGGACCAATTTATCTTTGAAAGGATAGGGTCAACTTGTGGTTCATAGGCTAAGAGTTGGTCAATTAGATCCGGAGCAGTTCTGGTAGTGAAGAGGAGTTCTTTCATAGGTTTTGACATGAACCCATTTCTCCGGGCATCATCAAGAAACACACAAAGAAAATCATAAAATCCATCAACGTTGTACATTCCAAGCGGTTTCTGGTGTATATTCAGGTTCGCCCAAGATAATACTATAAAAATTTCCTCCAATGTGCCCAAGCCACCTGGCAAAGCGATAAAAGCAATAGCACGGTTAATCATTTCTACCAATCGTTCAGACATAACTGGCACGATTAGTTCATCTCCATTTGATGATCCAATAAGATTTGCCTCTGCCAAGGGTTTTGGGATGATTCCCAAAACGTGACTGCCTCCTTCCTGTACGGCCTTTGAAACGATCCCTATTAGTCCAAGATTGCCTCCGCCATATATTAAGTGCATATTCCTTGCAGCTAAGACTCGACCCAATTCCTGTGCTGCTTCTATGTATTGTGGCTTAGTATCAACACTAGTACCGCAAAACACACAGATGTTTTCAACTCGTCTTCTTGAAGTGGCTTCCATTTGTTACTCTAGATGTCTTCAAAAGTGCAATGATGAGTTGAATTTATAGAACCTGAAAAGGGTGAGTAATAATAGCACTAGTATCTTCCAAAGGACGTTTGTTAGCTAAACAACAAAAGAAATCGTGAAAGGTCAAAAAGTCTGGATCCTGTCTACGAAAATAAAGATAATTACAACAGAAAAGCAAATCAAAGCAATAATTAAGGCAATGGAATTGTGTAAGCAATACGCCATTCGTTTGGTATATAAATCCATTAGGATGCGTCTCAAGAATCCATTCTTACTCAGCCATCGTTAATGAATTATTCTCATCTTTGTGATTGTCAAACATCATTCCTTCTGTCTTAAAATGCTCCGTTTGTGCTTTTCCTACAAAAATAATCACACAAAATTAAAAATTCTACAATATGTATACATAAAATATAAAATAGAAATTACAACAAAGTGCATGGGTTGCCTCACTACTAGCGTTAAATTTTTCATCTTCAGCCAGACGTGACTAAAATCCATCTGTCAATGAGGTTTCGGCGTTGTTTTGGATGTCCGATTAAAGACAATCATGAACGTTGCTTTTGAAGAGTCTCTTCCAACGATAAGGTGATAAAAAAAGTTTTGTCCCATTCAGTGCTTTTTGCACCTTTAACCTTATTGCTGCAGTGGTTCCTGAAAGAAAGAAATAAAATTAGGAGGTCTCGTATGGTGTTTGACTTGGAATGGAAGTTCCATCTGTCAAGCTTTTGGGTGATTTCTCTAAATTGTACTCCCCAAAACAGTGATGTTTCGCATGAATGCTATGGATCTTCAAAAAGGTTAGTCATTTGTTCCTCCATTTGCTCTTCTTCTTGCTCCACATTTTCTTCACAGATGTATTTTAAAATTTTCGTATTCAGCTCTTCATCTGTCATCTGTGAAATGCATACTTCAAAATTATCAACCTGAGGATGAAAATAAATGTCAGATTTTAGGTCTTCATCCTCTGATCTGGGTGAAATGATTGGCTCAGGTAGATCTTCTTCAAACATTTGTGCAATGGATGCTCCAAGATCTTCATTTTGAGGATACATAATTCCATCCTCAAGTGTTGATGCAGTTGGTATAAACAGCTCAATTTCATCATCGTCAGAGTCAGAATAATAAAAATCAAATCGAGACTTTACTGGTTCGGGCTCCTGAACTGATACCTCTGGTTATTGATACTGCTCAGCCTCTTCCTCTATTGAAGTGTCATTGTGAAATGATTGGTACTCGAAGGCTTCACCTGAAAATGGTCCTTGAGGTATGTAGCTCTGGTTCTCTGTTGATTGTCTCATTTGATCTGTCATTCTCTGAATGAGTGTTGATTGTCTCTGAATACTTTCGAATTGATTTTGGCATGTTTCAAGCATTGTATCCAGCTTTTCGTCTTGTTTCGTGAACCAATCTTTAAGCATGTCAACCATCTGATCTTCCTCTGATGGTTCTGATTGTTGATGAAGATCGTAGGTGGATGGTGGATAAGATAGAAAGTGTGATGGTTCTTCGTACTATAAAGGAACTTGATAGCTCTGCCACCCTGGATTGTAGTTGTACTCGCAATGATCTATCTGGTGGTTACCATTACATATTTCACATTTCCCCATTGCGTTCTGTTGAGCAAATGTAGTATTTCTTGGTTCTAGCATCCAGTGATAGTCGTTGGGCCGTACAACAGGCCTCAGAAAACCGAACTGTTGCTCCTAGATGTGGGTTGTATCTTCTTGTAAATCATGTAATCTCTCCCAATAATGTTCCATTTTTCAATCACCTGAAAACAAAAGAAAGAAATAAAAATTACAGATAAAAATAAATAAAATTAGATACAAGTAAATTGGATAGCTTCAAAATTAATAACTTAAGAAACATAAGTCCCCGGCAACGGCACCAAAAACTTGACCGGCGTAAACACACACGTATAACGCAAGCGTACGTATCGTTCAAGTAGTATAAAAATATCGATCCCACTAGGACTTAATTCCTACTGTTGTTATTAATTATTGATACTATTTATTTACAGGTATCTAATTATAGATAGAAGAGAATGATTGCTTTTGGTTGGTTGAATGTGATTTGCTAATTAAAAAAAAAAAATAGACTCAAAAGAAAATACTAAGGAAAATAAAAGAAAAGACTCAAAGATCTAGGGTCGTGACTCCACACAATATTGATATAAAGATGAATTGATTCTCTTATTTATGTGTAATAAATCAGTTTGCTAACCTGGAACACGAAATTATGCAAAAGCCTCTGTCGATGGTCAGACGTAAATACCCAATATAACCCAATTAAACCATATGTCTATGTCAACCAAATTACTGGATTCATTAAGATTAAGTTCCAATTATGGCTACCCCCGCCCGACAGGTATATGTCTATCCTGTAAGGAAATCTATTAAAGGGTTATCCATCCTTAAGGAAGATCGTGGGCTATTGAATCTAAGGCTGAAACCTAAAATCCCTATGTCTAGTTCATTTTAAGTTTACCATATCAATCTTATTGGTGATCAGACAACAAGAAGCATTAAGCTTGAGACTCAATAAACAAACTAAAGAATTACCCATAAAAAGAAAATCAATTATTAAGTGTGTGAATATTATGTTTCATCACTTCCCAATAATAAAAATAAAATGTTGGGGTTAGAGGATCCACATTTAATATTTCTTATCTAGGAATCTCATTTTTTATAATATATAAATTATTTTATGTTCTGCTTTCTCAGGAATTAATAATGTTAAACATTTAAAACCAGCCATATAGGCGGTAATCCATTTAGTCAATTACACCAGCCATATAGGTGGTAAAGTAATTTATATTTAAACCGACCATATAGGCGGTAATAAAGTGTGTCATTAATTAATCCGGTTAAATTGTAATTTATAAATTATAATTAAGTGAGATTTACCTAGATAATTATATTAAATGTTTCACATTTTACCCCAGCGGAAATTTAACTACAAAACATAAAGTAAATAAATAAAAAGCTGTAATAAAAACTAAAAATAAAAATACATAATTTTAATATTACAAAACTAGATGCTTCCTATGAAATCAGGGAAAAAATCCCAAGGAAAGCACAAGAAATGAAGTTAAACCGAACTGAATTTATAGACATTTTCTGGAACCGGCGTCGCGACGCTGAAGTGCTTGGCGTCGCGACTCCAGCACGCGTTTTCAATCAACGCGATTTTTGACCACGCGCATTTTCGGCACAATCAGAAGGTGACACGTGTCACGCGGCAGAGCGGCGCAATCAGAAGGCGACACGTGGCACACGGTAATTGGCTGGTTTTTCGGTCCAATGAAAAGTTAACACGTGGCACGAGTTTAGGATCGGTCAAATAAGAGGTCGACACGTGGCAACATGTGATTTGTCTAATATTCGGTCCAATAAGAGATTGACACGTGGCACGCGCTTGCTTTGGTCCAATGAGATTTCGACACGTGGCAGCCGTCGCACTTTAGCAGATCTTCTGTGATGATGACATGTGGCACGGCGTACGTTAGC